>NDXB01000780.1:6719-35376 GCA_002631895.1 Agapornis roseicollis
TTTTTTTTTTTTTTTTTTTCATAGTTCTAGTGCTGCATTTTCTTTTCGATAGTAGTGGAATCTAAAGGGAAATTAATGTTTTAAGTAGAAAACTACTTGTTAATAAGGGGAAGGGGAAATGATGACTGTGCATGAATGGTACTCTAGCATGGCATAGATTTGAGAAGGAATCCTTGCACTCCAGGTGATAGATTTATGAATTGCTGTCAATGCAAATCCCACAGATGTTGACACAGCTAATGTAGATTGACTAATCCTGCAAATTGTTCTCTACTGAACTGAATAATTGCTGAAGCATAGCTATCTGTGCTTACAGCTTAATTCCATTTAGAGTAACTGTGACAAACTATGACTGCTTAATTCAGCTTTGCCCTCAGAAACAAAATCTATTTAACTTCTTTGTTTGTTTTCAAGATAGTAATTTCTGAGGGAAGTGATGGGTTATTTTATTGGTGGTTTTGTTTTTTTTCCGCCTTCTTTGAGGGAATATTGGAGAAAATACTTAAATATTCTCCATAATAAGATGTTCTCTGTGCTACTGCGTTTGGGTAAAAGGTATACTTTGTTTTAAGGAGATGGCTAAAATGAAGGCAATCACAAAGGCAGTGGTGGCTGTTGGAGGAAAAGGAAGGTCTTCTCAAAATCTAGAGTTTAAATTGGATCATTAATATCTCTGCATGTTGGTTAAACTTTATGAATTATCACTTTTGAGTTCCATGCTCAGAACAAGTCACTGAAGTTAATGGAAATGTAGATATTTTTTTCTGGACAGAGTGACATGTGCATTGTGCAGTTTAAATTTATTGTTTATTACTCAAATAAGAAAGTTTCTGCTATTTAAAGCTCTGTTTTTCCTTGCTTTATGTAGTTGCCACTCTAATTTGAATTAGATGAGTGTAATAATGTGCTTTCACAAGAGTTCTTTGTTCTCAAATAACTTTGTACCCGTACTTTAGGGAAATACTCATACTTAGGGAAGTAACCTTTCCCTCCACTGAAGCTTAATTTAATAAATAGGAGGTGTTTACACGATTAGTACTGTCAATGATTGTTTTTTTTGTTAGTGATTACTGTTAAGAATCTGAATTCATATTTGGGTAATGACTCTTTTTGTGCTCTGATTGCTCCAACTGATGATTGGATTTTGTTCTTTTGCTTTCAAATTCTGCCTTCCCATTTTCCACCTGAAATAGTGAGATGCCTTTATTTGTTTAGTGTTATTAACTAAGACTGTGGTCTGAGAGGCCTTCCTTAACTGTTGTGAATAGCACAACATATTAAACTATACGAGGTGGCAATATGTTTTATAAGCATGAGATTTAATATCTGTCTACAGCCACATACCAGCTGTAAATTATCACATTATTCAAAAGGTGTCAAAAATTACAATTGGTCAACTTTAGAATGAGGAAAAGAATTTCTTATCAGTCTAAAGCATTATTTACCCAATGTAAGAACTGCTTCAATGGTAGTTTAAAAATCAAACAAGATAATCTGGCTTTACTGTAACAGTGGTGAGGCATTGGAATGGGTTGCCCAGGGAAGTTGTGAATGTTCCATCCCTGGCAGTGTTCAAGGCCAGGCTGGACAGTGCCTTGGGTGCCATGGCTTAGTGTGAGGTGTCCCTGCCCATGGCAGGTAGGTTGAAAATGGATGATCTCAAGGTTGTTTCCAACTCTGACTATTCTGTGATTCTGTGATACTTTAAAATGCTGGTCATTTCTGTCGTCGTCTATTTTTTCAGTGCTTTTGGTGACTCTCCCTATTAGATACTTGATGGGACAAAGTAAGATAGAAGACAAACAGTATTATCTTCTGAATATTGTTGGAACTTCAGCTGTTAAGTGAAGAGAATTTATAACACATCCAACTATCTGTGACTCATGTCAGTTTTTAGCTGTTCTTTACTGTAGATTGATGTTTTGTCTAAAGACAAGGATTTACGTCTCAGGAAAAAATAACCAGAGAATGTACTTGGATAAGGGGAATCAAAGAGTGGGGAACTTGATCAATGGTTTTTAAAGGCTTGAGATGTTTGCAAGTGTTCTAGTTTGTGGTTCAGTCTATCTTTGTTCTTCTTTTCGAGAGCAGTGATTTACACTGCCTTTAATGACAGTGGAATTCCTCCCCCGACACGAGAGCTTGTAATATATTTAAAAGTTTATTTTTTAGAGCTGGGAAGTTAGAACACATCTCTGTGTGTGCACATTCTTCTGTGCAGAATACACCCCGACCTTGTTTTAATGCTGAGGTGTTCGGATGTCAGGAATTCACTTCTCAGTAGGACCTGGTTTTGATATAGATTTTTTTGGTCAGCTTTGGACAATCTTCAAATTAATTGTCTGTTTAGTAGTTATGTTCTATGATCTGGAAAAAAGGATAGAAGCAAGTACTGATCTGGGATAAAGTTTTGTTTTGAGAAAATAAGTGTTCTTAAAACAGAGCTGGTCACTTTATATGCAGAAATCTGTTACTATCTAACAAATTCTTTAAATCATGATAAAAAAAAAATAAAGCAAAGAAAGCATGAATAAAAACTTGTCTGTCCATAGCTAAAAAGCTAATGCCTGTAGAGTAATTGCAAATCCTTAAAACCAGATTATCTCTCTGGATGCTATATTGCAGTGTATGATGTTATTGAAGAAAGAAATGACTTATAAACAACACTTGGCAGAAGGCAGAGAACTTAATTTTGTTCAAATAAGGGAGACCAACATTAGAATTCAGGTGCTGCATCAAGACTGGCAAGCAGGAGCAGCTATTCTCATGTATGCACAGAATAACAATAGAAGAATAAAATAGAATAATAAAAATAATAAAGTTTTGGAAGCGGGTTACAGAATGGTTTGTATGTCTTAAATGTTTTACCAAGACACTGCATGTAAAGGGAGACTTTTTACATTGATGTTATTTCTGAGCTGCAGACCTAAGCGTTGTACTCTCTTTGTTACTTGATTTGAATGGTTGTGCTGTGATTATTATGCTCTGTGTATATTGGTCTTTAATCCCTTCTCAAACAATGAATCTGGAAGTATTGACCACTCAAAATGAGGCTTCAGCTTTCAGTTAGAAGCTGTTTTCTGTAGCCTGCACTCATCTACTATATTTTTATTACTTTATATTTTTACCTAAATATGTTGTTCCCAAATTCCATTTCTCAAGTAAAGGCCATAGAATCAAAACCTGCAGTAGAAATCTGTAATACCACACTGTTAGTATCTTTTATTATAAAAGAGATCAATTTGGAAAACCTGAAGTCAGTGACATGCATTGTTGATGTTTAAGGGTGCCATGTATTCAGGCACTGCTCTGTAAAAACTTTTATGTGCCACTGAAGATGCAGAAGTAAAGCAATTATCTGTATTCTAAATGGGGAATTCCATTACTGTTGATGGGTTTTGTGGGTTTGCTAAGTCTTAGGGAACTATTAGGATTTCTCTAATGCGGTAAAGCTTGGAGAACGAAAAGGGTGAAAATACAGGAGGAATAATGCAGAAACATTAGAGAGAAGAGAGTTTTAGGATGCACTTTTTCTTTTTTTTTTTTTTTTCCAGTGCATCTGTTTATTAAGTAGAAATTTGAGTTTTTTTCACTTTGCTTTCTGTTTAATACACCAAGGGATCACTAGCTAGGCAATTCTGTCTACTTCTAAAGATGCAACCCTTTGTACAGTCCACTTTTTCTTTAGCACTGGCCTGGTTCCATGCTACTTGCAGTTGTGAAGCTGGAACATGTAGTAAGGCCATGAAATGCATTTAATCTTTCCTTTTCTGGTCCCATGGTAATCCATAATGTCATTTGGCATGTAGAGCATTTGGCATGTAGAATACCTGACACAAGTTTGTGTTTCTGATTGAATTGTCTGTTAAGATGTAATTAAGAGCCACCATATTAAAAGTTCTAATCACTATTTACAGTAGATCTTAGCTTCAGTTATCTGAGAAAATAATGCTTAAAAGTGCAAAAGAACTGAAAGGAAGTGGGAGGGCAGTAATTATATTTTTCCCCATAATTTGCTCTTAGTCTGCTACCCTAAATAAGACATTTCTTTAGTTGAGAAAACATTGACTAAATGTCAGCTGCATGAGGTGTTTTTCTTTAAACAGTAGTCTTTTCATGGCAAACTGGACAGTTGTCTTGATTTCCTGTTTATTAACCTTTTAATGTGACATAGGCCCAAAGTGTATTTTGTTTGTAAATCTAGCATCTTAAACTTGCCCTTCTCAGGAGCTCTTGGGTGTAAAAGGAGAGTTTAGGTTTGTGCTGGCAGAAAATACTAGTGTTTTAAAGTTAATTTTGTGTTTATGCCCGATACAACTCAGCAAAAAACCTGGAGCCTGTCCTTGTGGAAGAACATGAGCCAGCAGTGTGCCCTCGCAGCAATGATAGGTGACGGTGTCCTGGGCTTGTAGTCAGGAGATGACGGGTAGTGACTTTTTTGCCCTTAACTCAGGATTTGATGGGTTGCGTATGCAGCATGATGTTCGGGATTCTATACAAACAATTGTATTTGTTGATAAACTTGAGCTGGTTTAGGGAGGACCTGTGGCAACCTTGTGATACCAAGTAAGTTGCTGTAAAGGTGAAATCAAGCTTTTTAGCACAGCATAGAGTAAAAGAATGAGAGACAAGGGTTGAAAATTGAAACTAGGGACAATTCAGATAGGAGAAAAAACTGATTTCACTTTGTCATTCCAAATACCCAGGTTTGCCACTTCCTTAAAGGAATAAAACATTAAATTTTACCCAAGAATAAGAAGAGAGGAGACAAAAGAATTATCCTGAATACAAGTATACTCTGTGAATCCAGAGAATGCCAAGACACAGCGATGTTGTTCTTAGCATTCTGGTTCCTATCTTTCATTTCTACTTTTACATTTAAATAATATCTGCTAAAATACACTCAAATTGTACTAAATTCCTTATCTTCTAATTGTATTAGTAGGCTTAGAACTTGATTTTTTTAAAGCATACATATTCTAAAGATAAAGCAGAGCTGTGTTATCAGTTCTGTCTCTTAGCTGTTGGAAATACAGATGAATGTAGCAGAGATATATTTGTTGGTTGTGCCAGAGAAGTGAATTTGCCACAGTTGTTTGAGATCTGAAGGAATGTTTACTACAGGTTTTAACCACTCAGCAGGTGCTATTACTAACTGTTGGTAATACGATGTTACCATTGGTGACAAAAGATGTTTCTGTTGTAATCTGAAGGCAAAATAATTTTGTCCATTTAGAAAAAAGAAAAAGCTTTATCCACTTGATGTCAGAGAGATCAAAGACTGCAAATCCCACAGTTCTTGTTCACAGACAAATTGAAATGCAATTTCTTTTTACCATGCAGATGTTTAGCCACTAAATCTACCAGTTGTTTTCAAGCTGGAGAAACTTCTACCTAGCACAATAAAACCCTTTAACTGCACGCCATTACTGAGCATTGTTTCATCTTTAATCACTGAATGGGTATGAATTAAATTGCATTCTTAATTGCCTAAATACCCTATATTTTTAAAAGCCTGGTTTTTGACTGTACTCAATTATTCTTAACAGGGTAATCCTTAAAGCTGAAAGGCCTGTATTAAATTGAACATCGATGGCAAGCCTGTCATGAGGATTATAGAATTAGAACTTCTAGTGATTTAGAGAATGAGAAAACAAATAGGAGATTTTACACACATATTTATGTATTCTTCTTAAATAAATCCTTGATTTCATTTGTTGTGTATGTTGTAGCTTACTCATGTATAAAAACTGTACTAGATGAGTTAGTAATGTGGTTAAATACATCTTTACAGATATACTTGTAATACTAATTCTCTAGGGAGAGTGAAGTACAATTATCTCAAAACTCTTGCATACACCTACTCTCTCTGTTGCCCTTGTAAATAAGGGGTGATCTCTACTTACACTATATTTTCAATCAACTCATATATTCATTCTCCATATCCATATAAAAATGGAGAAACTAAATTTAGACTTAAATTAATTTTCTCCCTCTCAAGTTCATGATGTTCCTTTGCATATATGCATGCACTATGCCATGGGATTTAGCCACCAGGGTCTGTTTCCTTGGAAGTTTGCCTCTAGCCCTGTGTTTTAACAATTGTTTCAGACTTAGCTTCTTAAAACACCAAACTGATTCTAGCAATTAATGCACTCAGGTTAATGGAGAACACAGGGTCTTACCACCTTCAAGATGACCAATTTATTTTAGACCACTAAAAATCACCTCTAAACTATCCTTAAAGGCTAGTGAAAATATGCAGTTACCTCTTTGTTCTCACTGTGCACAATTTTCAGGCAGCTGTTCATAAATGAAGCTGAATGTGTTAAATTTTCTTCATTGTCAGTTAGTTACCTTTGCTTTTGTATTATTTGGTATTCCAGGAAGGTGGGGTGCATTTATTTAATGTGTCTGTATAAAAATTGAAGTCTTCAGGATAAATCAGCCTGTGTTAAATTGTGTTTCAATAAAAACCCTGTAGATTTATGACAGGAAGTTTGTTAAACTTGACTGGTAAAAGAGCAAATTCTGACTTTCAGCACTCTGCCCAGCTCTGCAGTGTTTCAGAGGGATTCCTTTAGAAATCTGGCAGTGGGGGGCACTGAAAGAATGAACTAAATGCTCTTCTGTTTCGTGTCTATTCACAGGTATTTTTTTTTTTTTAATCATAGCAAGCATTCTGAACCTGAATTGCTTAAATCTCAGGAGTTTATGGATTGTCTTCAGGTTTAGTTCTTGGTGTAATTATTCTTTCAAGAATTACAGCATAAGAGCATAGGAGTAGGCTCCCTTTGTAGTCTTAAATGACAAAGAATTGGAGAATTTTCATATTTTAAATTATTTATTTCATTTGCAGGCAACCACGGTAACTTTTTGCTGAAGAGTTTAGAATTGCAATGATCACCTTGCTTAAACATTTGACTGAAAAATTCTTTTTTCTTTTGTGTTCGCTTGGTAGATTCGAGATACTAAATCATCAGATCATAAAACAACGCTCCTGCATTTCATGGCAGAAATCTGTGAGGAAAACTACCGGGACATCTTAAAATTTCCTGAGGAATTGCAGCATGTTGAGAGTGCAAGTAAAGGTAAGCAAATAGATAAAATACCAGAAAATAATAGTTGTGTGCTTTGACATGAAAGGCTTCCAACATTTCCTATTAGGTTATAGGGTTACATAAGCTGTAAGCATTCATAATCCATGTGGATTTTGCTTTTTTGGTATTTATTGACCTGAGAAAAGTAAGCAGGGGAAAAACAGTAGTGAAGTTTCTTCTCTTCTTCTAAGTAGGTAGAGGTAATAATATGGCCTATTTTGGTGAAGTACTGGCGAAACAACATGGAGGAAGTTGTGTAAGCAGTGTAATGATGATGTTTAGCTTAGCATTAAGCCTTTGAAGTCTCGCTGCTTGAGAGTGAACTTCTATGTGCATGAGTACGTGTGCATACACACAGTATCCTTCCCATATTAACACTTGAATTAACACTGAATAGAGAAATATGCTTTCTTAGGATCCTGGACTGTATATGAAATGTATCGTTTAATTGTACCATACAGTCAACACTTAATACTGATTTTATTCTTGGTCAGTCAGCAGTATAGCTAAATGATAGCTTAATTCACCTGTTGGCTATCTAAGTGAAATAAGCTGTGCTGCTCACCATGCTTTCTGCTTAGCTATCAAAAGCAAAGTCTGAGTGATAGCAGTTGAAGAAGAACATTCAAATTGTTCTATTTTGGCTGGGCATTACTGATTCATCAGTAGAGAAAAACTTGAGGTAGCACACGAATATGAAGAGAAAGAGATGGGAAAATAACATTTCTGCTAGCTCTAGGCAGGTTAGTCTTGCAAATTTTTGTCGTCTTTTTTCAGTGTTCAGTCAGTGTCTCTGTTCAGTGCAGTGTATATTAGATAGACACTTCTTTTAATTAAGCCATCATTTTCTCTCAGTTGGTCATTTTCTGTCTTACACTTTAGTCGAGCGAGAGCAGAAGTCTTGTTTCCCCAAGGACTTAGGCTGATTGATGAACTATTCCATAGCACTGCTGTTGCTTCATCTCTAACTTATTCACAGATTTATGTGATAGGATTTGTCACACATTTTTTTTTGTTGTTTCTCAAAGTTCACAAGTACTTTCATATGTTTTTTTCTCTTCTGCATATAAACTAAATTTTATTCATATTGATTAAATATCTCCATGTTTAATGTTCCTCTTTGTTGATGAATGCAACATGAAGGCCTATTGACAAAATGGAACCAGTAGGTCAGTAGAGGGTTGAGGGTAGTGTTGTGTTTTACAGCAGTGTAGACACTGAAAAGGTAACTTGTGCCTTTACTTTCTTGAATCTACCAGATAGATATCTATATATGTATACACACACATACATGTATGGTGCATGATTGGACAGCATACAGCTGACTACTTACATCTGAGCACCATGAATGGATATTACACAAAGAATTCTTACTATTAATTTTGCTGTCAATCTTTTCTCTCACCCAACCTTACCCTGTAAGCATCACTGGTGTGGCCATTGTGTTCACAAGGACTACGCTAGAGTGACTGGTGATTCTTTTTACTTATGAACTAGTTTGTCATCTTATCTAAATTCCAACAATGTTTTCTGTCTCATGATAATCCTTCTGGTTGTGATTTTTAAGTTTAATCCTTTTCTTGTTTGTTTTTTTTTTTTTTTTTTTTTTTTTTTTTTTTTTTTTTTTTTTTTTTTTTTTTTTTCTTGTTTGTTTTTTTTTTTTTTTTTTAATTCTTTTTTTTTTTTTTTTCTTGTTTGTTTTTTTTTTTTTTTTTTAATTCTTTTTTTTTTTTTTTTCTTGTTTGTTTTTTTTTTTTTTTTTTAATTCTTTTTTTTTTTTTTTTCTTGTTTGTTTTTTTTTTTTTTTTTTAATTCTTTTTTTTTTTTTTTTCTTTTTTTTTTTTTTTTTTTATGGAATTTTTTACA
This sequence comes from Agapornis roseicollis, assembly GCA_002631895.1. Taxonomy (NCBI): domain Eukaryota; kingdom Metazoa; phylum Chordata; class Aves; order Psittaciformes; family Psittacidae; genus Agapornis; species Agapornis roseicollis. Next base: position 15,686 of record NDXB01000780.1, read on the forward strand.
AAGCCCTATGGTTTACCAGGCACCTTTGATGATCTTTTATTAATTTTCTCCTGTTGCTAATGGTTGACCTTGCAGCTCTGAGATTTTTACAGTGTGATTCAAAGCCTCTGATGTTCTGTAAGTTGGCTTGAGAAATTAAACTGAAAGAGTTAGTCAAGTTAAAATAAGCTATAGCATCCTAAATAGACAAAGCATATTAATGGGAGCAAAGTCACTAATAATCCTGATGCTTAGAATATATGTATGAAAAATGGTTTATTGCAGTTACAGTTGTTTCCTTCTGTAAGATAAAAGCTCATTATATTTCCTACAAACAGTGCAGACTTATTATCAGCAGTATAAATTACTGTTGGTTTTTAATGACCAAAACTTCCCTTTCAGCCCTTCTTTGCTTTCTCTAACAAAGCAGGGTTTTGGCAGAATAAACATGATTTGTGCCACTTGCTACAGTTTCCCCTGGTACTTTTGGGGTTTTGCTTAATTGTAGCATTCATCTGCTTTGTCACATGTGGTCATTTTCTCTCTGCAGAAAGTTAACATGATTTTTGTTGAAGATTTTTCTTTCCCATTTATTGTTTGCTGACAAGTCAGTGGTTTCAGAGATGGACAGTTGGGTTTGTTTTCCCTGTAGGAGGCTTCTTTTGGAGTAAACTGGCTACAGATGTGAAGGCATTGGCATCAGTTATTTATACCCAAAATTGAAGGAAATCTACCAGCAAATGTTGTCTCCGAATGAATTATAAATAAGGAAATATAGCTGAATAGGTCTGATTACTGAGATGCATGCTACTTAAATTTAAGGCAGAAGGCAGCCTCATGGTTTAAATAGTAGATAATACTCAAAATATAAGACTTAACACGTACAACTTCTTTTCAATCATGGGTGCTTTTTCTCAGTTCCACATGCATATAAGTTAAGTCTTGTTTAATTTCCATATAAGAATGAAGAAGCAGCATCTGAACAACAGATGATTTTTATAACAAATAGATGTTTTGGTTTTTTTTTTAACAAATAGCAGATAAAACATGAAAGTGGATTTTCATATGAAAAGGTCAATGGGATTAGATGAACTGCTCATGCATGTACTAAAGTCTTCAATAATCTGATATTAGGTATAATGAAATATTTGATCTTTTAAAAGATGGCAGATCAATCTAGAGGTTTAAGAAAAGGAAAAACAAATTAGGAAACAGTTTTATTCTGGAAAGTATGAGCAAAGGTTAAACTGATTAACTGTCAAGACATTATTGGAAAAGCAGTGCTTCCTGCTTGGAGCAGACTGTGTGAAATGAAAACCAATAAAAATCTTACAAGACTGTGACAAACTGGATTCTTAAATGGGAGAGATACTCACCTTCCTCCAGTTTGTAGTGTCTTCCTCTTGTTCCCCTACTGTTCCAAGTGTGTAAAGCCTTGTTTTCATATTTCTACCTTATTCACTTGTTATTCCAGTTTCTGGTTTTCAGGGTATTTGTTGTTATCATCCTACAATCTGTGATTTTATTAAATAGCTGACAGTTTTCCATCCCTTTCTGTGGGTTCAGTCAAACCAAACTTCACAACAAGAGGTACCCGACTAAAGTCAGATCAGAAGTTCGGCATTTCTGGGCGAAGTCATGTAAAAAGTAATGTGGAATTCTTTAGAAAAGACATGTATTTTTTAACTTTAAATTTCTCTGAATGTCAAGCCTTCCAGAAAGCATAAAAAAAGAAATGTGTAACATGCCAACTTGAGGAGGAGCATCAGACATAGATTTTCTAGCAACTTAATCTCAGATTTTCAAAGACCAACAGTTGGAAATCACTGTTCATGGCTTAAACATTGTGCCTGTATTTAAAATAAAACACAACCATACCTTTATCAGTTGAACTTTGTGTCCAGCCCCTCCTGAATTTAACAGTTCTTGACATACTTGTGTTGCTTGCTTTTTCTACCAAGAGTGGGAGCTACTAGGCTGTGTAGTTATGGGAAGTATTATGAGCCTGTGTTCTCCTGGTGTTTAGGTCAGAACCAGTTCAATATAGACTGCTGTTATCTGTGGTTGGCCATTCTCTATGTTATCTTGACATGTTGTGCATGTTAATGTGATACCTCATGTATAGATGGGGTATGGATCTTGGGGTTATCTGAGCAGTTGTAAGACTCCCAGGAGCAGCTTAACTAAGCAAAAGGCTGACCTTAATTGTACATGCAGTAGAAAAGCTCTTTCAGAAATAATGAGGGGTTTTTTTTTCCAGTGCTTAAGGTAGAGAACTGTGTGCCTGGTGTAAAGGTACGCCACTAATAATTCTTTTTAAGTACTGTTAAAAGAAACAGTGGGCATTCTGAGTAAAATTAAGTGAAAGAAGCCTTGAAGCAGGGGAGAGTGAATTATGTCTGTGTAGACAACTAGACAGTACTAATAACAAGAACACAGATTTCTTTCTCCTGTTGACACAAAAAAATATTTCCCCAATTTGCAAGCATATGGTTCTGATGGTTGAGGCATGTCTCTAGGAAAGACATCAGCATTCAGAAGCACCATGGAATGCAAATATATATATACTCAATCTATTATTACAAATACTGTAAGAAAACCTTAATGTTTAAATTCTGTGCAGGTACCTCACCATGTTTTAATGCCATAATTTTACAGTGGAGAAAATATTTTAAAACTTTCTGTACCATTTTTGCTTTCAAATACAGCAATTTAAACATACCCATAAGTAGGAGTCATTTTTCTGTCAAACATGAGTTTTATAGTTCACTGCGGTAGAAGAAACTGTTTTTACAGAGAGCTCTGCAGTATCTTCCACCTTGCAGTGTTTAAATTGCTGAAACAGATTTTGCCCAATCTGGCACATTAATGGGTATAAAATAGACAATGACTTCTGGCATGAGGAATTTAATGCCTGCATCTGTGACTCTTCTCTCTATAATAGAATCTGAAGTTGGCGTTTTGCATCCTAATCACAAGTCAGTCTTACACTGTTCAGTGACTTCTGTCATTCTTTTCATTCATATAAACTGCAATATTGAAATGTCAGGAACTCTCTCAATGTGTTTTTCTAAATGTTGGAAACACACAGTCGGGTACATCAAATACTTGAAGAGTTTTTCTCTCTGGTAACACTCCTGTATTTGCATATAGCATCAGCTTATCAGCGGTAGTTTATGCATCACCTCATTAAAAGTGTTTTCCACAGATGTGTTCTCCTTCATTGACAAGTGTCAGTGAGGAAGACAGGGAAGGCAAAACTTCACAGATGGTGTTAGTGATAGTTCCAAGGTGCAGTTTCTGGAAGAGATCTGTTGGAGACCCAGTGGGGTTCTGGATTGCCTTTTACTCTGCAAAATTTCTTACCAAATATTCCCAGTCTCTGAAGATTTTGAGGCTTTATTTTAGAGGCTGTCTTCTAGTGTGTATGCAAAATTGTTGTAGTTCTGAATCCTCAAGCCACATTTTGAATTTACAATTTGGATTCTACATTAAACAAATTTGTTTTCTATGTTGTTTACTATGGCACGTGTTTTAAGGATCCACTTCCCTCCCTGAAGTTTAAATACCAAGGGCAAAATTAAAGAATAGTCCAAATGACTCTTACGGGTTGTTGCTTAGTAAAGAAATGAAAGCATTTAAAGATTTTTGGCTGTAGTTAAACCATTTTGGAGTTGAAGATTGCTTTATATGACTTCTCAAATTATGTAATCCATTTAGGATTCCTTAGTACAAGCCACTAGAGAGAGGTGAAAGCTGCAGAACATCACTTCTTTCTTTTCCTCCTCTCTATTCTTGAATTTGCACTTTTATTGAGGTAAGAAAGGCTATTACACATCTGGCTGGTACCTCAGTTAATGAGACCAAACCCCCGTTACAAGTTGAGAGCCTCAGGGGTGGTCTGTTGGATGAAGTTGCTCAACACCTTCTCTGAGTTTTCAGTCCCAGCAGATAGGTTGTATTCCAAAAGCTTTGCTCCTTCTCTTTCTTTGTATTCCTTACTTTAATTTTTGCACGTATACCACTGAATGTATTGTGTCACAACTGCTTCACAATGAGTGACAGTGTGCAGACACCTTTCAGGTTGATACACAAACCAAGCAAAGGCGGGCATGGAGAAATAGTGATGGTGTACGATATGGGCTTTTAAAGTAAACAGCAAAATTTAGCAAATTCAGTTAACACTTCCAAATCTGGATGCAATTTATAGAACTTAAAAATCCAGTTGCTTCTTTCCTTTGCATTGCTTGTAGTTTGTTTTGCTTCAGTCTGCTCGTGTACTAGACACTGATGTTGTAATTACAAACTCTGTTTTCAGAACTAACTTTTGAAACCTTGAAATATATTTATAATTAAATTAACATCAAAGTTAGGTGAGTTTCTGGAGTTCTGTGGAGAATATATCCATGTAGCCTGGAGAACACTACTGAGTAGAGTGCTGTTCTCACTCATTGGTTCTAATACTACTGGTTATGATTCTGTGTTCTAAAAGATTTTTTTATAGTGTGAAAAGTCAGTTCACATTCAGCTAGTAAAGGTGTTCTACAATGTGCTATTGTTGGGTTTACTCAGGGAGATAAACCTGAAAAGTTAGCTGAAGGGCTGGTATTGCCAGGAGGCCTCAGATGCAATAGGAGACTGGCACACACAGGATTTCTGCAGGTCGTGAAGATAGGACAACACCTGTCAGGATTGAACCAGAACTTTGACAGCTCAGACTGTTTTCTTTTTCAGAAAACTGGGGTTTTTTTATTGACAATTAATTTAATTTAAATAGTAAAAAATATTGAATTGATAATAAGCTGGATGATACAACCTGTCCAAAGCCAGGAAGGGATTTCATGTTCTGATATACGACTTAAAAAATCAATGACTTGGTGCTGTGCTGTGGAAAGGAGTTTTAATAACTGGCTTATGTCAGTAGTGATAACAACAATGCATTTTGTGCTCCTAGTACACTGTCAGTTATAATCAATTCTTAATGTCCTAATAAGTTGTATTATGTGCATCAGAATTGCTCTTTTATTCTTTAAACTGACACATAAGCACATAATTACTGGAACTGAGATAAGTAGTTTTATTCCTTAAACCAGAGTACAGTTCTGGACATATGTTGATATTAAACATAAGCTACCCACAGAAACTTCTCTTTTTGCTCAGTGGATATAGCGAGTGTTTCAGGATTATGAATGCTGTCTGTAATTTCCTCAGCTCCAGTGGGGAGAAGAAGAAGACATGCTCCTCATGGTGCTCTAGTTTTAGGCCTAAAAGGCAATGTTTTTCTCCTTCCCCCACTATCACACTTATCAAGGCAAATTTGATAATGTCATTTGCAATTCAGTGTGTGCAGTATTCAAATTCAGTTTCCTCACTGTAGATGGCTGCTGTTGTTGTTCTGGGAAGCTGAAAATTTGTTCATAGTTTGTACCCAAAACTGTAGTTTTAATGTTTTACCTTGTGTGGTGCAGTTCTTTTCCAAACGTGTTTAAAAACTGTCATCTTTTTCTTGAATAGCACCACCTATATCTATTTTGTTTTTGTGATAAGATGTGATGATGTCATACATACGTTTGTGCTGCATTGATTTTAAGTCTGGATCCAGTTAAGATTATTTTAGATAAGTATTGGTGAGTCTCCTTCCTTTCTCTCTGTAGATGAAGAACAATATTGCAATCTAGAGCCTCTGCACATAAATGCCTCGTTAAGCATCATCTTGGACTGAAAGATAATTAGTGTCCTAGACTGAATCTCTCATTAAACTCTAAAGCTAAGAGCTGCTTGGGGCTGGACTTGCTACTGAGTGCTCTTATCTTGAAACTGTGGTTCGCCTTTGCTAGCAAATGGAAAGAACAATAGAATCAATGCACCATTGCTTTATCTTTGTTTAAAATAATGATGTTACAGTAGATGTTTGAAATGCTCAAGCATAGCTGGGTCATTACCTTCCTTTACTCATATGATGTATGTGGTAAGGCAGCTAAATTGCAGAGACTGTGCTGGTGAGTGAAATCTGGACATGCAAATTGTGTTTCGATTGTTGAGCATGAGTAGTTTGTGGCAGAAAGCTTACCCATTTTTGGAACAAGAGGGTGGCGATGTGCCCTAGCTAGTTAAATACTCCAGTTTTTAACCTTTGATCTCAAAGTGTTTGAGCCTCCACGTCTAAGCATTTCCAGCATTTCTTTAGAGGTTATGAACTTAATAGAGGTTATGAACTTAATACATTTCTTTCACTGTAGTTGGAATTTTGCTTTGAAATTTAGACACTGTTGGCCTAAGAATGTACTTATGCATAATCCTTCACTTCTGCCTAAGTTCTGTTAAAAACACAGGATGTGTATGTAGAAATTGGAGCATTTGTTTGTTATCAGTAGTAGCCATGAGTGGATATAATCCTAAGAGTTTGATCCCACCTGTCCGGACTGTTGATCTGGTATCTCCCTTAGAATTTCTAATAATCGAGTTCAGTGTCTTAAATGGCAAAAATATTCCAGTATTAAGTTATTTTTATTGTGGAAGCTTGTTCTAAGTTTATCATGCTTCACGGTTAGTGAAGACCTGTTTCTGATAAAAGAAATATTGCACGTGGTCACTCCATTGCTTTTTCCCTCTCTGATATTCAGGAGGAATGATGATCAAAGCTGTGTGTACTATGCTTTTCAGAAGCATTCTTCCAATGCTGGATGTACCATTGTAGCGCAGTGGTTTATCTGTATATCAGGATATGACAAAGTGATTGATCATAGCTTGTGTCCAGGACACAGGATAGCTGGCTTGGGAAAGATTTCTAGAATTAACAGTGACATGTTAGTTCCTTGAGAAATAGCATGTTAAGGGAGCTGTGCTGCTTTCAAGTCTGAAGCTGTTCAGCCATGAAGCCTCAAGTACAGGTTGTTTTGTGTGACACAGGCATATTATGTTTTATATCACAGATATGTGTATGTATGTATGTACTTGTAAATGTATGTACATATATATACACATACCTGTGAATTGTACATAAGATACACCTGTATCACACACAAAATAATACATATATAAATGTATTCATACGTATGTATACCTGTGAGATCTATTTATGACAGTATATGTCCATATATATACCCATACATAATATAGAGGCATATTCTGAGATACACAGAATCCTCAAGTAGACTGCAGCAGCACTATTCACCTAAGTTCAACAGAACATTTATTCTCTTAATAAATATAAACTTAATGCTATGAATTGAGTAATCAATGACTGTAATTCCTGCAGATTAGGTACTTGCTCACCCATTTCCCCTCAAGCTGTTTTTCATACTTTTGTCAAAGGCTTACTTCCACCTGCCCTCAGGCAATAAGAAATAAATAATCATTACTATGCTCAGAGCGTAGTTATGGGTACAAATACTGTCTGGACTTAAAAATCCACTAGTTCATTTGCTTCGCATAGACTTGCTTTTGCTTACTGAACTAATTCATATCACTGGCTCTCACTAGGGTTTTAACTAAGCTTGGCTATGGACATCCGTGTTTTGCTTTGTGATCAGAGACTCTTTATTATCCAAGAGACACTGCACCTAATCAAAATGTATCATTTTGCCTCGTTGTAGGGGAGAACTCATTCTGATGCTATCTTACTTTAGAAAGGATTAGGCTGTCCTGTGGTACTGTCACTGTATTACTGTACATATAAAATGCTTAGCTTGACTGTAGGGACTAGCTAGCATTTGACATTAACATGAGATTAACTGCTTGTAGCATTTTGCTAGGACTAAAGTGGTCTACCAGACATTCACTAAGCCTTCCATAGCGTGCAGTCTGTGCAACTGCTTTCTCCAAAATAAGTGGATGGGATTAATTTTTTCTACAAAGGAGGAATTAATATAGGGAAAATAGTAAAATGAAATAAAATATTATAGAAAGGTGATAGGTTGCCTGGAGAAGCTGTAACTGCCCCATCTTTGGCAGTGTTCAAGTCCAGGCAGGATGGGCCTTGGAGCAATCTGCTCTGGTAGAAGGTGTCCCTACCTGTGGCAGGGTTTTGGAAGTGGATGAGCTTTAAGATCTTCTTCAACCCAAACCATTCTGTCCTGGGTTCCCTTTCCCCCATCATTTTATTAGTTTTCAGTATTTGTCTTGTTGTTGCTATCTTGAAATGAGATACTTGTTCACTGGATTTATTTGGTTGTGCTCTCCTAATGCAACATTAAATTGTCATTGCTGCCATGGAGAAGCTTTTCCAGTAATAGCCTTGAGCGTGCTCGCATTCCACTGAAGACTGAATGCTACCTTTCATGTAGATTTTCAGGCTAGTTCTACCAGGATGCCTAATCTTCATGTGCAATGATGGGCAAATTGAAGGTGGACAAGCCTTTCCCTTGTGATCATGAGCTTTAAGGAGTATAGTGTTCAGTACATGCATTTATGGAGTAGCTTCAAAGAAATGGCATTTTGTGGCAAGCAGGTTTTATGCATTCGTAAATTAAAATCTTTCCAGACTTTAATAAATTTGCATCATTTTCCCTGAAAGACTAAAAAGTATCCAGAATGCCTCATTCATTTAGTACTGAAGTACTAAATCTCTAATAAAACAGTTCATGGGAGGAAAAGCAGATATTTTATTATAGTGTGTGTATATATATATATATCTGTCTTGTTACATAGTCTTCTTAAGTTTGTCTTGCAGAACAATAACTTCATGAATTGTTTGAACAGAACTTGTGGATCTGTCTGGGCTGGGCAAAACGAAAATGAAGTGAATGAAAATGCCTATCCACANATTATAGTGTGTGTATATATATATATATATCTGTCTTGTTACATAGTCTTCTTAAGTTTGTCTTGCAGAACAATAACTTCATGAATTGTTTGAACAGAACTTGTGGATCTGTCTGGGCTGGGCAAAACGAAAATGAAGTGAATGAAAATGCCTATCCACAGAGGTTGTTTGGTATTTCAGTGAGAATTTAGAAGTTAGCTACGGGAAGAAGAGTTTTTGAATGCAGTCTTCTTGCTTAGATGGAGTTCCTTTGTACCGTCAAAGTCAGGGGCATCTTGTGTGAACTGTTTTAAAACTTAGTTTTGTAAAATAAAGTTATTGAAAATACTCTTCCATATTAATGACAGAGACTAAAAATTTTCCTTTGTCACTGCTTGCTGAAGTCCTTTACACTTTACATTTCAAACAGAGATAAACTGCACTTGCTAAGTGGTCATGCATTTAAATATTTCAAAATTGCTGAAAACAGGTAAACTTTACCTCTTACGTTGCCTATTTCCTTGAGAAATGCCATAGAAGCTGGTGCTCTTTTTAGCACCAAAATTACCATTTGCTTTCTACTAATTTATTTTTCAGTTCTAGGATTTTACTTCAGTGCTGTTTGCCTCCCTTTCCAGACACATAAGAGCCTATACAAATATTTCAGTAATTCAAGTTTTCCAGTTGAAGCAAAAATGTGTGCTTCATTTCTGACAATAATATCAAATGATTAAACTAATGCAGTCATAACCTAGAAGCTTTGACAGTGTTTATTATTTAAACTGCTTTACCGGTTGATTTCAAGTTAACTCTTGAATGCTTCGTTAACAGCTATAAGGATACTGTGCTCTGTATAGATCTATTGCTCCTCCACTCCCATTGAGTTAAGTTTAAAAAGCTGTTTCATTATAATTCTAAGATTACATGATTAGTTAGTAATTGGTACCCAATAGAAAAGATGAAATTGAAAATAAAATCAAGATTATGACTGTAATAGAGAGCTGTATTGGTGCCTTAAGTATTTGAATGTGCTTGTGATGAGTTACATCATTGTTATGGCTGATATGAACCATTACTTACCAAAAATGCAAATTGATTTTGCTCTGGGAACTGCTTCCTTTTTTATAGGATTCTTATTTCCTATTTACTTTTTTATTCCTTTTCAAGCCATCTTGATTCAAATGTCTGCTACTGTTTAATCTCACATAGTCCCAGCACAGGTTTTTGAAGTACAAGAGAGTAAGAAAATAAACGATTCCTTTGAACATAATCTGCAACTTTCCAATCACCATTGGAAGATAATAAAAAGTGGAAGCCCCTTTAAAAAGAAGTCGTGTGCTTATCCTGAGTACACAAGGAATCCTTGGCTTAGCTGGGTTGTACAACTCCAGCATTAGTTTTGTAGAGCAGCTGCCTGCAGTTAGTGATTACTGAAAGGGAGATAACGGGCTGGATGTTCTACCCTCTGGTTCCACACATCATAAGTTGTTTGTAGCCCTGTCTTTTTAAGAATTGACCAGGATTATATGTACTGTCACTAAAGATCAAGCAATTGTAGGGTGTAAGTCAGCTCTGAAACAAAGTATACTTGAAATACTGTGTACTCAGTTAGAGGAAGGACATGAAATGATGCAAATGTTATTGAGCTCTTTGGGGAAAGGTGGTTTTGAGATTGTATGCTTGTTCTTAGAAGCTCGTATTTGTAAGCTGTGTAAGAGGAGACAAGGAGCAGAAGCTGGGATCTGGCTCTAAAATGAATCTTTGGATTGAGAGGAAGTGCTTGTCAAACTGCTCTTTATGATTAAATTTAGAATGAGAAGTGGACTGTATGGATCATGTCATAAAAGTCAATATTACAGGTTCGAGTTGTTTTAATGTTACAGCGTGCCCAGGGCATCTCTGTGGATACTGTCACTTTTCATCAAGGTCTAGAATTGCATTGTAGTATGGTACTGCTTCCCCTTCAAAACTGTCTTGCCATGATTTCCAGTGGAGAGTTCTCTCACGATGTATCAATTAGTGGTTGCTTCCTACAAATTACAGAAACATTGGTTTACATGGAATAGCACGACAGAGTAAGCAGAGTCTCTTTAGAGGTTTCTTGGTGCTGTACTGTGAGTCCTTTTTTTCTTTTTTTGCCTCTCAGTAGCTTTTATTATTCAGACCTACCTTTAAGGTGAACAGAGGGTTTCACAGCTCTTGGTTTCTAAAAATCAGTTAATTTCAATAGAAGAAAACTATTTGATCTTTTCTCCATGTCTCTTCCTTAAATAATTTCTGTAACAGTGCATGAGTTAATAAGATCATTTATTTAACCATTGCATGCTTTAGTAAGGTAAAATCTGTCTGAAGCTTAGTTACTTTTTAATCTTTGTATTAGATTTAGAAGAATGAAATATTAGAATTTTTACTAATAAATTTAAATAGAATTGGAATCATTTGAACTAATGCTAGATTTAAGTGGTGACATTTCAACATAAAATATGATGATTTGGTATATTACATGACAGATTTTCACTCAGTTTTTAAGAGTGAAATTTTTATGAGCAGTAATTAAAAAAAATGTGAGTCTACTTAGTGGAATCGTTCTCCTTTTTATGCTGACATTTTTTTTTCCAATTATGATGGTAGCCTTTCTGGAATGTGGAAGCTTTTTCCTCATTGTCATTTCTTCCTTAGTTTCAGCCCAGACTCTGAAGAGCAACCTTGATTCAATGAACCATCAGATCCAGCGCCTAGAAAATGACATCAAGAATTTCCCTAAAACACAAGATGAAAATGATAAGTTTGTAGAGAAGATGACCATATCCTTTTTGCATGTCTTCGTTGGTGAGCTGAACATTTTGATTGCATGGATAAGTATTTACAGCACTTGAAAATAAGTTTTAGGTCTTTGAATCCAGGCTTTTATTCTAGCGTTGAGAAGGGTGTAACAGAACATATTGAATGTCAGTCACATGTCATGGGTTTCTGGGTTTATAAAAATAAAATGAAGATTGATGTCCAGAGCCATTTATAGCTGCTCATCATGTTTAGTAGGTAGATCTAATAAAGAGGTTCTCCTAACTGTTCTCTGTTTGGAAAGTAAGCTCTAGTGGGATTAGCCATCTGAATGGATTCAGTGACATACATTCACCAGAAGATATTGGATACATTCTCTGTATGGATTTATTTTAAGTTTCTGACAAGACTGTGGAAAAGTATCTGAAGGAAGACAATTCATGACTAAGTGGAAAATTCTCTTGTTACTTACATGTTCTCTTCCATCTTGTCTTATTTTCAAGGTTAAGAGACTTGCTACTAATCACATTTATCAGTTCTACTATTAAAAAAAGAAAAAGCTTATTATTCCTGTGACATACATTCACATCAGAAAATCTTACAATACTGCCTTGTAATTGTCCTTTGCCTTGTCGTCATGTGCGTAGGCTGAATACTGTGAAGTCCCACTTTTGCTCTTAAATGGCTTTGGCAGCCATGTTTTCTTGGAGAGCTTGACAGCTCTCTTTCAGAGGTTATATACATTATTTTTCACTTGAGTAAACGCTTTGCTGTTTGTTGTTTTTCTATTTATGTATTTACTGTGCTTCTAAAAATGATTGGGATTGCTCAAGTGATTTGGTGAGGAAAAAGAGCCAAATAGGTGTTGCAGTGTTTATCGCCCGAGTTTCTTAGAGAAGAAAGACTGTCTGACAGTGCAAAAGTGAAAAAAATTAATGTATTAATGCTTTTATATTGGCAAAAATAAGAGCATCCTATGGAATTCCTGACAAGTAACAGTTGAAGGTCTCCTGGCCAGCCTTATTTCAGTGCACCTACATTGATGTCCTAGCCAGATTGCCAATACCTGGTAATTAAAATAGGCACCCTGAACCGTACGTGTCTGCCAGCTTTTCTCGTACTAGTGAATTTGGTGGCTTGACAATAGATAAGGCTGTAAGAAATGGTTATGCTGAAGGATATATGTTTTCATGATTAATAGATGATCTGATAAATGGTGCTGTTTGTTTTTAAAAAGTCATCACCAGTCATATCAAGTGATGAAATTTGTTTCTACTTATTGACTACTTTAAGTTTTCTACTCTTGTTTGTTAGACTTCACTATGTATTACTTGTTGTTTCCATCAGCTTCTTGAAGAATTGATAGCACATACTGAGATTAGAAACTAAAGATTTTTGAGCTGAACCTCTCTAACTCCTTGAGTGTTTCAGAAAATTTGAGATGTGTCTGAACATAAATCATCTCTCAGTACAGAGGTTTAGCATGCAGGAATTCTACCATAATTAAAGGCTTAATTTCTTTTTCCCTTTCCTGCTAATTAGCAAAGCTGTTTACCACTAACTATGGGTGAGACTTTCTTCAGGAATATTAAAGAGACATGGCTTGGTTGTCCTAAGGTAGGAGGTCAGTTACAATGAGAATGTAATTCATGATATTAATTCTTAATAATCAAATGAATTAGTATTCATAATATAGACATAAATACTATGAAAGAAGTTATTTGGTTTGGTGTGTTTTAAACTTTTTTAGTAAATATATTCCTGTTATTGTGAGAGGGTATTGCTAAGCAGGATAATTTGTGATTTCACTTAATCAGTTTTTCTTATTTAACTGCGCATACAATTTTTCATCTCTATGCATATTACTGATGAAACTCCTGAATGCTCAAAAGTAACTGGAAACTACTTTAGGAATTAAGTGCAAAGACAGGAAGAGTAGTGTGTTACTATTCCATAATCTGCTTAAAAAACTGCAGGAGATTGCAAAAGTAATATCCTTAGGTAAATATGCCACATTGATCAAAAAACTTCGAATTAAAGCTGTCAGAATTCAATTCATGTAGTTTTGACTGAAGCCATCTAACTTGATAAATATCAAAAGGTTATTTGAAAGCATTTTTATTAGTTACAAACGGAGGAAAATGGGTTCATGTTATCTGAAGAGTTTATATTTAAAATATAGGCAACTAAATGAAATCATTTGATAACAAGAGCACTGTCAGGTTTACATCATTTCCTTTAGAGCTCTGCAGATATTCTTGTGAATTAATTCTGGAATGCAGTCAGTATGTTTTCCTGCTTAATGGTGCTTTTCCTATTCCTGATCATGAGGTTCAATGAGTATAATAGAAGAAAATTCAGGTGGTGTAGCTATAGGTTGATTATTAAGGTATAGTATGACCGTCTGATTTGATTTCGAGAATAAAATAGAATAATCTCAACAAGTAATGCCACTGTCAACTTTATAGCTTCTTTTTAACTAGAAGCATCTATTTTACGTTAGTATACAGTCTTGACCTTCAAAATTCAGTAAGTTCTGCATATCTAATGGATTGTACCAGTGATTTTCCTCTCAAATATGTACATAAGGATGCTGGTTTGGCTTCTTGTGTTTCAGTTGCTAGCCACTATGACACTTTTTGGACCCATTTCTTAGTAGATCTCTTTTCCTCCATAGGAGAATATTTATTCTGTTGTCAGGTTACTTGAGTTATCTGCAGTAACAAAATGGATTCACTTAAGGACTTTTTGTTTCCAATCCTTATTTGTGGGGATTTTTTTTTTTATATGCATTTGAAATACTGATTTCAAATAATTGGACTTAAGTACTGAACTACAGACTTAAATAGACTTAAGCTTCAGCTAAATAGACTTAAAACTGAAATACAAAATGTTTGTTATTTTGTAGCTTCATAGGCATGAGGAATGAAACAATTTATTATTTATCTCTTTTTCTGTACAAAAATCTGGCTCTGCCACTATTATTGCAGAGGAGCTTTGTGTTCAATTAGTAACACAGTTCGAACTTCCATGATCGCTATTTGCTGGGAAACAGTACTTCGTCTTGAATCTTATGTTCCTTATAATTAATGCTGTGGAAATACCTCTGTGGGATTCTGGAATTATTTTTATTGTTGCTCTTTTGCTGTCAGGCTTTAATTGGGATTGTTATTGCCTAAGCAATTGCATAAGTTTTAAGGAGTGCTTGCAGCACTCTGAAGTCATTTGGATCATGAAGCTGAACTGTATGGTTGGCCATCAGAAGTAGTTCAGTTCAAAATGAAGATTACAGCTATGCTGCAACAGAAAGTAGAATACACTGTGGTTAAACAAGAAAAGAGAAAAGCAACAAAGAAAAAAGAAAAAGAGAGGTTAAAATATTCTTTCAGTGAATTTCATGCTGTATTAAGTAACTGATGCGTGATTCTTGAGACAACTTTTTCATCAGCTCCAGCTGTAGTTACTTGAAGATCAAATTGTAAATAATTTAACTTTCAATGTGAGAGGTTTCTTTTATAATTAGACCAGCTTCATGCAGCACTGGGGAGTCTGATTCAACAGTTTAGAAAAGTAATTACAGACTATGACAAATGTAGCTTTCACTCCTTGTTTTATTTCAGTGTTTGTGCCTCTAATGGAAGATTTCTTTAAAGTGGAAAACTCGTACTTGCCGTAGGGGTATAGGCTGCTTTCTTTTCAGTGATGTTAAAACATGAGTATCTAGCTGGAGATTGAGGAAGATACTCGGATTAATGGGGTTTAAGTGTTATTATGAAAGATTAGGGAGATCAGAATGAGAAGCTGTTTCAGAGGGCAAGTTTTAAGGAGTTAATTTATTGATTAATCTTGATTTAGAACTATAGATACATAAGTAATAAATACCAGCTCTTCATCCCAACATGCGCACACCCACCCTCAGCAACAAAGGTTTATTCCTCTAGAAAATAGGCAGGAGAAGGGCTAAGTAGGAGAGCCAGGCAGTCTCAGGGCTCTTTGGTCACAGGGCATTGGGTTTCTGCTTTTTGTTATCCTGCTAGTTGGAGAGAAGGACTTCCTGCTGTGTTGCTTTTGGACCATTATGTAATTTGTGACCAATGTTACATTGTCTCGTAAGTCTGCTGGTATATCCTTAAATGAAGATTTTATATAGCTTTTCTGTATTTCAGCTGTATCATTTACTCTAGTAAGAGATATGAACATGCCCAGTCATGTTAAAGTCTTTTCCTTACCAGAGCAATAAATGGTGCCAACCCTTTACTGGTACAAACTCAATAAATGTGCTTTTCTAACTGATTGCATCCATGTGAAGAATTAAAGGCTTATTTTTAAAGAATTGCAAAATTAAGGCAACTATGAATGAAAGAATAAAAATTACTGCAGAGAAAAGACTTTCAAAGCAGAGCGTATTCATCTTATTATTAAATAGGAAACAGCCATTTGTGAACTAATTTGAATTTTCAGAAAGGAACACCATTCATAACCAAATCCTTTTTATGAACTAAAAAAAGCTGCCTTCCTGGAAGGCTATATTCTCACTGGATAGAAGTTTTGCTCACAGTTCTATCTAATAATAACTATTGTTTCACAACTAAATAGGAGGAGGTTTTTAGTTCTTTATTTGATCTACTTTAATTGTAAAGAAAGGATCTGGGGAGAAGTGTGCGTGGGACTTCTATGCACTGGGAATGTTAGATTGCATGTGCGCTAAACATCAACTGATAATTCTCTTGTCTGAAGCGCTGCACCACAAAATCTCTTAGAGCAGGCTGCTAGGGAAGAAACAAATATCCTCTGAATCAGAATCTCAGCATCTGGGAATTGTTGTGAACCATTTTCCCTCAGAGTGACTGAGCAGCAGGACAACATTTACACACTGACGTGGAGTGCTGACGGAATGTTAATGGCATTAACACTCCTGTCATCTGTTAACGCTTGGGATTTCCTCCTAGCTTGTTATGGAAAAATAATTCACTACGAATGTTCTGAGATGTCATTTTTTATCCTGTTTTTATTTTTAAGACTATTTGATATATGCTAATGCCTTCACTTCTGCATCAGAATGTGTGTTAATATCTGAATTGCTCATAACTGAGGGCTTTGCAGAAATAAACCCAAATAGGGGAAATTTCTGGGAACTTTATATAGCCGTACATTTGAACTAACTGTCTTTTGCATGACTATATTTAAATGCGCATTCAGATGTAAAGGAAATGAAAGAGGAGTGATATACCAAGTTGAAGAGATGAAAACATTAGCTGTTCTCTCCAAGTCTTAGGTCAGAAAAAAATAATACTTGATTAAATGCTTAATCAGGCAATTGAAAATTGTTTTCAACTATCAGCTGTTAGTCTTCCTTGCTAATATAGAGAAAAATACCCTGAATTGATGCTGTTTGTAAAGGAGGAAAAGCTGAAACAATGGAACTTTAAAGTCTTTAATTGTTTTTCTAGTGGGGAAAGATGGACTACTTAGAGTTGCACTCAACTCTTTTGAACTTACTTGATTCTTAAGAGGCCATCCTATGGTCAATTTTATTATCACCCAGGAAACAATTAGGAACTTGATGAAACTTTAGAATCTTGCCTAATATATAAACAAATTCTAATGAGCATCTGGTAGTAGTGCTGGTACTGCAGCATTTAATGAGACTTCTATTTGGTATCAGTGAAGAATATGTGCTTTTTGTAGTTTGTGTTTAAGTGTGAGCTAAATTATTTCTTCAAATACAAGTTCTTGTGATTAATTTGACTTTCTATTAGCAAAATACAAACAAGAAAAGCCCTAGTTTTTCTAAATTAAAATAGTAATTGGAAGGAGAAGAAGACTTTGCAGTGCCTCCTGAAGGGGCACCCTGAAAGTTCTAAACATGTTTTCCTTCTCTATAAGCCATTCTCAGTATTTTTTAAATGGAAAATGCTTTAAGCAGTAAATACAAGCTCTGTCATGCTGCATGTCTTTTATTTGACAATTCATTTCATATTTGAGTGTGGGTTTTTTTGCTTTCTTTTCTTTTTCTGCCTGTGTCTCCTTAGAATGGCAGTTGTAAAGGTTAATGTGTAGGCCTGTTTTTGCCTAAAAGCAACTTTCTTTCGTGTTTGATGGTTAAGTTCTCTGGATTCCTGTTATCATAGTTCATGCCCAAGTATATAATTTGTTCATGTTATAAGGAACTTTTTGAAGTAGAATGTACATTTAAGTACTAGGAATACACTGTTTCCTCCCACCTCCACTCCCTGGGTCAATTTGAAGTCAATATTATGAGATCTTAAAATGCTTTTAAGAATTTCTACCTTTTTCTGCATGTTCTATAGGCTTTTTACTCTAATTTTCATTAGATAGACATAGTGAGCAAAGGAATAAAAATCATGTGATTGGCTTACATTAAAGTTTGCATCCAGGTTGCTCTGTTCTTCAGTTCATGTACCTCTAGAAAAGCTAAATTTGTAACTAGAGTGCCAGATTTGGGATTTCAGTGAGTTGCTTGGCTATTTGACAGCCACCGAATGTGTATGTCCCAAATATGCATTTTTTATGGTGCCCCCAAATGCAAGAAAAAGCCCCACTGAAACACACTTTGGAAAAGGAAATCAGCAGTGTATCATTTTATGAGAGGCTACGTTTACAAACCTTTTGTCTCTGAACACTCACGTCATATTGAAATGGGTATGCTAAAGCAACCAAGACACACTTGATTAAACTGATTGTGCTTGTAATTCTTAGAAGTCTATCTGAAGGTTTGACGTATTTCATCAGCATAGGCACAAAATCCCACTTCTGAAAGCCCTGTGATAGAGGACAGGAAGAATTAGTGTACACATTTAATCTGCATTTCCAAACTGACCGCTTTTTGATCAAATTCAGAACATCAATGAATAAACAGTTTTCTTTTTCCATTTTTGCATTGCTAATTGTTCAAGCTCAGAGCATCTCAGTATTGTAAATCCTACAGAAGAACTGACCCTGCCAAGTTCAAAATCAGATTACAAGCAATTTGTGCTATGTTTAGTTACATCTATTCAATTGGCATTATTAAGCTATGGGGGATATGGGAGGGGGAGCTTGCTATTTGATGTTGAGCTCAAATATACTGAAGTTGTTTACTTACTCTTTAGAGAGTGTGTCTCTCCAGCATATTAGCTGGTCTGCTTGTGCAGACCAGCCTTTTTGTAGCTTAACAATTAGATAATCAGCAGGTCAGGAGTATGGTCAGGACCTACTGCAATTAGAAGGCACAGTATCAGAAACACATTCTGAAGCTCTCAGTCCTGAGTAGCACAGCAGCATCACACAGAAGCAATTTGTAAGTAATTTATTAATTTTTCTTTGGGAGATCCTGTTGATCAGTGACAGTCATGCTACAGCTGTTGATATTCAATTTCATTCCCACTGAGAAACATCAGTGTGGCCTTGGGGCATTTACTGATCCTTTCACTTAGCTCATTTTTCACCCTGAAAGGTAAAATAAATTAATCCTTCACTAAAATGGCTTTGAAATATTTTCATGACTTGTGCCACATTTGGTGTAAGTAGATATTTGTCATGAAGGCCAAGAGACATCATTGATTAACATAAGCCTGTTTCTATTGCATGTAAATATTCTAGACCTGCAACACATTATCACATCGTGTTTACTGTAATGGGCACCAGATGAAAGCTGTCAGTCATTGTAGTGAGTTAACGTAGAAAACTGTATTGCTGAAACAATGCAAGTTATTTTACTGTCTGATAGAAGGAGTCTCCTTTTCTGATCATACCTGAAAACCAGGTTGGTTTAGTTTGTTATTTAATACAGTAAATGGTGGTGTTGCTAGTTGTTTTCCAAGATTATCTTTTTCCTGTATTACTGGGAAGAAATCAATTTGCCATGATGCTGTCATGATCCTTAGTTCAGAATGTCTGTATAGGTTCTTATACTAGTTGTTTGAAATGAAACTTTATTTTCATTCATTTGCTAATTTGAGCATCTGTGGTTACTAAGCTGCAGCCCTTGTAGAATTAAGAGAGAATTTCCAACTAAAGATGAGTTTAACCTTGTAGAAAAAACATTTTATAGATTCCTGCTTGGTCATGTCCAGTTTACCTAATGGGAGACGTTAAAACATGAATGTATTTTCCTTAAACTGTTTTTTTTTGTTGTTGTTGTTTTCTTTTTTTTTTTTTGTTGGTTTTTTTTTTTTATATGTTGGGG
>NDXB01000781.1:0-19670 GCA_002631895.1 Agapornis roseicollis
GGAGGGTAAGAAAGGGGGGTTGAGTGAGTGAACGAGCTGTGTGGTTGGTTGGGTTTAAACCACAACAATTTGATATTTTATTTAATTGCACTAGTCTCATTATTTGTTTGACATTTGTAGTCTAAATAAATAAATATAGTCATGGGAATCTATCATGTCTTATCTGTTTCTTGTTGGATTGTATAGATGTTTACAAAAGAAGATATATATATTTTAAAATCGAAGTACAAACCATTCTGATTCTGGTATTTGTCTCAGTGGAACTTCTGATGCAAAGGAAGCCAAGGAGTATCTCTCCCAGTGAAAGTGAAGATCTGTTCACTGTTTGTCTTTCATATTTGCAGCTTCTCAGGGATGCAGAATTTTTTCTTCATAATAGTAGAACTTGAGTAATAGGAATCAGTCAGAGTAGTTACACATAAAATGCAGCCAGCAGGGAGAGAATGACAAGATAACAAACAAAGTTTCTGACAGCTCTGTTGTTTTCCTTTTTTGTTTTTTCTTTTGCAAGAGATGTCATGACAAATAAGTGCTGAAATCCCAAAATACTTAAAGATGTGAAGAGTTAATACTGGTGATACAAGCAATATCACAAAGTCATTTAAAATCTACACACTGCCAGAAGTGGATTTTAAAAAGGGGAGGCTGAGAAATGGAAAGCTTTGTGAACATTTAACATATTTAAGATGTAAAAACTACTTCTCTGTCTTGTTTAAGAAGCCTGCGTAGGTTAACAGGAGCTGGAACAGTATGCTGTCAAAGGTAGGATTACCTGGGGTTTTGTTTCGTTGGGCTGGAATTTTTGGCAGTCTAAACTCTTAATAATCTTGGAGGTAAATGATGTTTAAATCCTTCTTAGATCAATATCCTAAGACAGACAGTAGAAAGCCTAAGTTATTTCCTACAGTGGCCATAAAGCATTTTGATGACAAGGTGCCTGGGTATCTTTCATGCTACTGAGTACTGGAGGAAAAAACTTCACTCTCTCAAAAAAAAACCCAATTGCACTAATAATAAAGATGCCTGGAACTTATTTAAAAATGTATTTTCTATATTAAATATAATGAAATATTAAAATGAGTTTTGATGTAGGTGAGAATGCATTTTAATAATAGACCTAATATCACTTCTAATTCTGTTCACAAAAGCATTCGCATTGTTATTATTAATTATTTAGAATTTAACAACTGTTACATTTAAGTCAGTAATGTAAACAGGTTTTTATTTGAAGATTTTTTTTTTTAATATAACTAGATATGAGTATGAACTAAAAAGCTGGGAAGGAACTTAAATACATTTTTAAAACTAACAAGAAAAAAAAAGTAATTGTCAAAATAGTCGTGATGTAGATTATAAAAGATGTATCTAAATTGAGTGAATACTCAAATATATATAGAAATATAAGCTATCAGTACAGGCCTTTTAGTATGGAAGTCAAACTAAACATTTAGTTTAACACAGTTAAGAGAAAGCTCAATTAGTCTCTAGAATTATGAAAATAAACAAAACTGATATGTCAACTATTCTGTGGGTAAAATCTTAAAATAGATTAATCACATATCACCGGAACTTTTAATTTTAGTTACAGTTGCCCATTGGCTGTTGTAATTAGTTGATTCATTGTGTGGTAGATAAAACTTTCAGTGACATGCAAAGTTGTTGCAGAATTTGAATAGGGTTAACACTTTTTAACTTACAATCTCTGGAACTTTGAAATAATTTATTGGAAAATGAAGTTACTTTGAATTTGGAAAACTGTCTCATAGAAACATAGAACAGTTAGAGTTGGAAAGGACATTAAAAATCATTTAGTTCCAACCCCTAACATGGGCAGGGTCACCTTCCACTAGACGAGGTTGCTCAAAAGCCCCATCCAGCCTGGCCTTGAACACTGCCCAGGATGTGCCATCCACAGCTTCTCTGGGCAGTCTGTTCCAGTGTCTCACCGGCCTCACAGGGAGATTTTCCTCTGGAGCCTTCCACTCTCCAGGCTGAGTAAGTCCAACTCTCTCAGCCTGTTCTCATAGGAAAGGTATCCCTCTGATTATCTTCACAGCCTCCTCTGAACTCAAGCAGATCCACATCCCCCCTGTGTTAGGGGCTCCAGAGATGAATGCAGTACTGCAGGTGGGTTCTCATAAGAGCAGAGGTGCAGAATCACCTCCCCCAACCTGTTGGCCACACCTCTTTTGATGCAGCCCAGGATACGGTTGGCTTTCTGGGCTGCAAGCACACACTGCCTGCTCATGTTGAGCTCATCAGCCAACACCCCCAGAGTTCCTTCTCCTCAGGGCTGCTCTCAGTTCATTCTCTGCCCACCCTGTGTATGTGCTTGGGATTCCCCCAGCCCAGGTGCAGGTCATTGCACTTGGTATCAATAAGTATTGCCCTGATATCAGTAAGTAGAACAGTGTAATTCATTCTTACCACTCTATCACGTAAAAGAGTAACAAAAAATATCTTTCACCCACTGCCAGAATCAGCCTTCGACTTTTGTGTATTTTAAAGTAATTTTTTATGTTTCTTGCCAGTCTGTTTCCTCTGATAAGGTTTCCTCTTTTTGCTCTTTTGAAGCTATTTCCTTGTTTATTTGAAAAGGTTTTTTTTTCCATGATAGCTATCAGAACAAACAAGACCAAAAGTTTGTCCTCACTGGAGGTACTTCTGTGCCAAAATCTGTTTCATGCTGAGCAACAGTGCTGCATTTTTTTACCTCACCTCCATGCAGGCTGAGACTTTGTTTCTTCAGTGTCACATGGAATACCTATCACACCACATAGTTATTATTTCCCTGTGCTATTATATAATATATGCTAAACAATGCATAACTGATATGACAATTTTTTTTTTTTTTTCCTTTTCTTTTGTGTCCTAATGGTCTTAACCATTAAAGCAGTTCCTGTTGGGAAATAATCAAATGTAGACAGCCTTGGAATGTAGCACTGCATACATGCACATTAGGGTAGGCAGGACAGAAGGGTCCACAATGAAAGTAGATCACTAAAGATAAATAGAAATGAAGTTTCCAATCCCAAATATAAGAACCAATCACAAACAACCAAATGCTATCTTGGCCCACCTTTATTTTATTTACTTTATTTATTTTATTTTATTTTTTATTTTATTTTATTTACTTTATCTTGTAGATAGCAGTTTTGGGACCAAGCAGAGTGAACCAATTTTATCTCCAGTAATAAAATTGGACTAGGCTATAAGGGCTTCTTATGAAACTAACCATATAAAATTCTTAAACTACCTATATGTGTAGAGACCTGACTATCCATAAGTACCAGCATCTTATTTATACTGTGTATTTTTAGGGAATATCAGGAAGCCTGACCTAATTCTTAGCTAGCTTATTCACAATTAAAAAGTTGTAGAAAATTCATTTTAAACATTGTCAGTGTGTGACGTCTACCCTAAATCACTGCCCAGATAAAGTAGTACTTGGGTAAATTTATGATGTCTGAGTAGACTACCTAAGGATGAGCTGGAAAACAAAGAAGCAATAGACAAACATTGTTATGTTATGTGATGTTTGCTGACTATACATTTTTGTGATGTATTTGAGGTTAGAGAGCAGTGGGTGAAAGAAAGTCTGATGAAAATGGTGACAACTGTTAATTGGCATTGGATATAAAGCAAGTCAGAGATTGGCCCCAGGCTACATGGTTAGCAAGGCCATTAGCAGCTTGTAGTTTATAATGCAATAACAGAGAAGACAGTTGCCAGATGAGAGGTGAGATTAACACACCACTGTGGACCTCCAACACCACACAAATGCTGAGCCTAATGTGAAAAATTTTGCTCAGGGGCCAGGCCACCAGCCAGGACTAGAACACATCCAGTGGTCAACATTAGTGTCCTGTGCCCTTGGGTCTGTGAAGGGCTGTGACTGTGGTTGTAGGATAAAACCATTTACCTAGATATTGCTATCCATCACCATACTAAAAATGTTTAGTAAATAAACTTTAGATTACATCAGTTACATTAGATAATGTCATTCTGTTCTTGTAGACACTGACCAAATTATCTGATCACAAGAGGAAATCTTTTTACATACCTTCCATATGAGGAAAGTCTGAAAGAACTGGGTTTTTTCAGCCTGGAGAAAAGGCTAAGGGAAAACCTCATCACCATGTCCAGTATTTAAAGGGTGTCTACAAAGAAGACAGAGACTCCCTTTTTACAAGAAGTCACATAGAAAAGATGAGGGGTATAGTGGGGACAAGTTACTCCTAGGGAGATTCTGACTGGGTGCAAAAGGAAAAGTTTTCACAATGAGAACAATGAGCCATTGGAATAATCTCTTCAGGGAAGTGGTGAATTCCCCAACACTGGACAATGATTTGGGTTGGCAGGATGCTGTGACACCTAGTCTAGATCATGCTTTGACAAGAAAGTTGGACAAGATGATTGTTGAGGTCCCTTCTAACCTTGTATTCTATGATTCTATGAAAGACCAAATGTCACGGCATTATTTTGTTCAAGACTGTGAAAAAGAGATGTACATGAATGTCCAAGATGTTACAAGCCCAGGACTATTAATATTATTGTTATTATTATTGTTGTTAGTATTGATATTGCTATAGTTATTATTATTGAATCTTACAAAGGATGGAGAATGGTGCATGGAATAGTTCTTTGTCTCTTAACCTTGGAGGTTTTTCCATATTTTGTAGGTCCAGAAGCTTTCATGCACTGTGTTCTTTTAAAAGAGAAAGCAATGAACTTTAAAAGCAAAGCAATGTTTTCAATGCTCTTGAAAGCACAATGATATCTGATTATTAGGTAAAGGCTTTCTGAAAGAATTCAGAATCTTTGAATGCTCTGAAAAGTCTTCCTTCTATTTATCTTTATTTGAGTTTATTAAATTGCTTTTAGACACAAATTGTCCTGTAAGACTGAGATGTCAGATGCACTGTTTATACTGGCAGTGCCTGAAGTACTGCTGGTGTCTCATTGCTAGTATATGGTATACATCCATTTGCATGGATATAAGGTTAATCACAGTATAGTGGCTGGTTTGCCCCCAACAATTTCTGAGTTATTTGAGATGGAGTCAAAAATAAACAGTTATTGAGATGTATGTTATTAGAAATAATCTCTCACCATCTTGGATGTTTATCTGAATTCTGTTTTCTTGTCTTCCTCCAGGAAAAGCTTACATTGCCTGATGTTTTTTTACTAGACTTTACTAGAAGAAAATCAGTAAAGCTTCTAAATGGCTCCAATATCTGTGTAGGGAGTACATGGTTCAAGTCTAGAATATATTTTGCAATTGTTAATATTTAATATTTTCAGAATTTATGTTCACATGGGTTTTATTTTGTGGTCCTTTTTCCTAGAAATTGTTTTATTTGTTTTTTAGCACTCAATAAAACATTCTCATTTCGTGAGTAGGGTGGAAATCTCAGGAAATATTCTCAATTTTCTAGAATTTGTCCAAATATGCTGTTGTATCTGGAATTCTGGTAGGTTCTCCAAAACCAGACAATACTTGCATCTTCTTTGCAAAGAGAATTTCCCTGAGAGGTAACTACAGTTGGCTGATGTGGCGGGTAGTGTCATAGCAATACTCCAGTAGTCTTTATATTACTTTTTCCTAAGAGGTTCTATGTGTGCATACTTTACCAGACTACTCTTTTAATTAAAAAATAGGGTGTTTTTTAACTTGCTAATATTAGTGTAAATAAGTTACCTTTTGTCTTTTTCCCATTTGCCTCAATTATGATGATTTCCAAAGTTTTGCAAATTGCTATTTAAACTTCAAGTACTCCAAGTTATAGCACTGCATAAGTGTTTGTTATTACTGTGAAAACTAACAAGCTTATGTTATGCTCAGCAATGAATGCTAAGGGAAAGGGAAAGATAAGGGTGAGCAAGTGGCTGGTGGACATTTAAAATTTGATTGTTTAAATTTTAAATCTGTAAACTATTTTTAAAAACCAAATTTAAGTTAATTCTGCTCAAATATGTCCTCTTTCTCATTTATTTTATTTTTAATTAAATCTCTTTAAAAAATCAAAATGTTGAATAGTAACTCAGTATTTGCAATTCTGTAGTTCTTTCACAATCAGCCTAGTGCTGATCTCTTGCTCAAGATAGTGATCTTAAAAATATTCTATTTTATATTCTATATTCATTCATTTCCCATAGTTTATGCAACAGTTTTGACAGTACCTCAAGAAGCAATTACTCAAGTAATTGTTCTATGCTATATAATTGTGATGAAACATTCAATTGAAATTCAATTGAAAACCTGTTTATTTCCTCTGTTCTCCAAAGTCTCTAAGACAAAGATGGGATTGAAAGGAAAGTGTGAAGATCTAAAAGTATAGCACGACTGACTTGGTTAGAAAATTTCCCTGTGTGCCTGACTTCTATAACATTTTGTAAATGTCAGCTGGGTGCTATATCAATGGTAATAACTTTTAAAAACCTCATACAAAGGTATGGACCATCATTTTGGAGAAATTAAAATTCATATATTTTTATTCCAGTTCACTGGGTTTCTGAATCAAAAAGCCATGATCAATCATTCAGAAATATTGTAAATTACTTATAATATTTAGAGCTGTGCAAACTTCCAGGGTAAAAAAAAATCTTGGATATTACTGGATTGAGTATTCAACTACTTAGTATTCAACTAGGTTAGTATTCCCTACTTGTAAACGCTGTTTTTGAAAAAAAATGAATGAGGGCTTTTCAAGAGAAGTTTTTAAGATCAGAAAAACAGAATTGCAGATTTATAAGTAATAATTTTCAACAAAATGGAAAACTATATGCAATGTATTAAACCAGTCAAAAAATATAAATTTACTGTTTTCTACTGTGACCTCTCCCAAATCAATAAAGTTAGTTATATTTTTGGTATCAAACTTGTTTTGGCCTACATAATGTCTGAGAGCTAAAATAGTACAGGATATCCTCTGTGCAAAAAGAAATGATTTAACTCAAGCATAATATTGGAGGGAAGGGGAAGGTGATAGATTAAACTTCCTTGTAGAACAAACCTAAAACTTAAAGTCTTCAGGGAAAATAGTAGACTAGGCAGATCTAACATGCACATATACTGCTGAAAAATTACTCCAAGCTGTTCCTGCCAAAAATGCCTTTGGAAATGCTGTTATCTCAAAAGCCTTTAGCCTAAATACTCCCATAAACTAGAATGGAAACTCCTGGAGTTTTCTATAAACCTGTCTGTCTGCATACATGTGTGCCACTTCATTCAACTGGCAGGTGGTTTGATCAATACCTGAGTCACAGAGATTTAGAGATCTGAGCCTTTTCATTGTCCCATTTCTGTGTCAATGAAGAGCCTAGTATAAATTGTGAACAGTAAGATAGACAGGGGAAATGTGTCTCAGGTAGAGTTATTACTCCCCATTAACCTTTTCCAAGAGAATTTCAGATCACAGCAAGAGAACCGGCTCCAGTTTAATGTTGACCTGTAATCCCTGTAGTAATAACACTGAGATAAGACACTGGATTGAAAACTATTTCCCAGAGCTCATGGTCTTATTTTTTTAACTGTTAAATACCTAACAGTATGTATGTTGTTATACTAGAAACAAAGCGCTGGATAGAAATGATGGAAAGTCACCTAAAAGCCATCATATTTGAAAAATCATGGCAGTTCCTGACGACTGGAAAAAGGGAAATATACTCCCACTTTCAAAAACAGACAAATGGATGACACGAGGAATTACAGATCAAGTCAGTCTCACCTCTGTGCCTGGCAAAATCTTGGAGTGGATTCTCCTGGAAGGCATGCTAAGGCACATGAAAAACAGCAAGGTGCTTGGTGGCAGCCAGCATGGCTTCACCAAGGGGAAATCCTGCCTTACCAACTTGGTGGCCTTCTATGATAGGGCTACAGAACTGATGGACGGGGTAGAGCAGTTGATGTCATCTACCTGGACTTGTGCAAAGTGTTCAACACTGTCCCACACGACATCCTTGTCTCTAAATTGGAGAGACACCAATTTGATAGATGGACCACTCAGTGGATAAAGAACTGGCTGGATGGCTGAATGCAAAGAGTTGTGGTCAATGGCTCAGTGTCCATCTGGAGACCAGTGACAAGTGGTGTCCCTCAGGGATCGGTATTGGGACCTGTCTTGTTTAACATCTTTGTCAGTGACATGGACAGTGGGATTGAGTGCGCCCTCAGCAAGTTTGCCGATGACACCAAGCTGTGTGGTTCGGTGGATATGCTGGAGGGAAGGAATGCCATCCAGAGGGACCTTGACACGCTTGTGAGGTGGGCTGATGCCAACCTCATGAAGTTTAACCATGCCAAGTGCAAGGTCCTACACCTGGGTTGGAGCAATCCCAGGCACAGCTACAGGTTGGGCAGAGAAGAGATTCAGAGCAGTCCTGTGGAGAAGGACTTGGGGGTGATGGTCTTGCAGCCCAGAAAGCCAGCTGTATTCTGGGCTGAATTAAAAAGAAAGTGACCAGCAGGTCAGAAGAGGTGATCCTGCCCCTCTACTCTGCTCTCGAGAGACCTCACCTGGAGTATTGTGTGCAGTTCTGGTGTCCTCAACATAAAAAGGACATGGAGCTGTTGGAACAAGTCCAGAGGAGGGCCACGAGGCTGGTCAGGGGACTGGAGCATCTCTCATATTAAGATAGGCTGAGAAAGTTTGGACTGTTCAGCCTGGAGAAGAGAAGGCTGTGTGGAGACTTCAGAGCAGCCTTCCAGTATCTGAAGGGGGTCTATAGGGATGCTGGGGAGGGACTCTTCATCAGGGACTGTAGTGACAGGACAAGGGGTAATGGGTTAAAACTTAAATGGGGGAAGTTTAGATTGGATATAAGGAAGAAGTTCTTTACTTTGAGGGTGGTGAAGCACTGGATGGGTTGCCCAAGGAAGTTGCGAATGCTCCACCCCTGGCAGTGTTTAAGGCCAGGTTGGATGAAGCCTTGGGTGTCATGGTTTAGGGTGAGGTGTCCCTCCTTATGGCAGGGGTGTTGCAACTAGATGACCTTAAGGTCCTTTCCAACCCTAACTATTCTATGATTCTGCGATTCTATGATTCTTTGTCAGTGGAAGTTAGTTTAAACCTATAGCATGTACATCAAACTCCACCAGAAGTAGTCTTCAGTATAGTCACTGAGTACCAGTCCTTCAACAAATGGAAAATGTTGTCACTTAAAAGTAAATGGATTCTCATTAGCAGGATTCTTTCATTAAAAGCAGGCAGGGACAGTCTTCAGCTTAATCATTGTTCTTAACCTTCTGCTATACTAAAATATAAATCTCTTGAACGGTATAAAACTCAATATGGTTCCAGATATAGGAAGGTAGAGAAACAACACCCAAATCTTGTTTAGTAAATTGATTCTTTCCCCTTTGTAAGACTACCAGCATCCTATAATTTTCTCTTATTTTCATCTTGAATAGTATTTCTCACATACGAATTGCGAAAATATGAATTCCTGGTGAGAACTCTGATATAAATATCTCGAATAATTTCAACAAGTACAGAATATGTCTTTTAACTGGCAAGTGAAATATTTATCTAATAAATCATATCTTACCCATCAAAGAGTCACAGCATCTTAGATATTTGTAAACTAGGCATCTAATTTATAATAACCCTAAATTAAGCTTTTTCAGTACTTAAATTGCAGAAAGACACTTTCAGGGATAGTTCATCACACATTCCACAGAATAGAAGAAAGGATGATTTTAGAGCTGAGTAACTGACCTTGTTCTCTTCTCAATCATACATTGACTGTTAAGGGAGAAAGACAAATATATTTGATTGAATGTCCAATTTTAGAGACTGGTAAGAATATCCCAAATTTCCTCTATCCTGAAATACCTGGATAGAAAAAATTACTTGGACCTGTATTTCTTGTGTTGAAAAGTCAAACAAAAATCTTTATCCCATCAATGAATGTTATTTTGTCACATTAATAGAGTCTAATATCCAGTTTGGCTGCTGTGAAGGAGAGGATGAAAATGTAATCTGAGGATAAACTTTGAAATTCAAGTGTTCAAGCAGAAGTACTGGATTCGTAATCTAGTCAAATAAGAAACAAGGTTTGTAAAAACACAGATTTTGGATCAAGAAGTACTACCTATTATCTATAACTTGAGAAGGTATTACTGGGATAGAATTATCAATGACATAAAATTAATACTACAATGTGATGGAACTTAATACACAAAACACACGGCCACAGACTAGAAATAAGTTTGAAAAGCAAATTTGCTTTACACTAGGAAACATTATCTGGGAACAGAGGAGTCAAAATCGCTAGCAAATTGCATCAAAAGTATAGGCTAGCAATGTGCTACAGCTATTTATCCTAAGGTATATTGGAATATTTTCAGTACTCAAAGTAAGTTCCTCTTACTCCATGATAAATCTATAGGAGTTCTCAGAAGTTATTTTACGGGGAGATTTGCTGCAACTATGTCTATATTTTATCTAGTATAAATAAATTGATGATTTTCACCAAAATTGAATGTTGAGCCACCGATGTGCCTTTGCTGCAAAGCTGACAATATCATGGTCTGCATTAGGAGTGTTGCCAGCAGATCAAGTGAGGCCTGGAGTACCTGGAGTTCATGTTTGGGTATCCCAGTGTATGAAAAACAACCAGAGAGTCCAACACAGGGTCACTAAGGTAATGAATGGACTGGAGCATCTGTCCTGTGAAGAAAGGCTGAGAGAGGTAGAACTGCTTAGCCTGGAGAAGAAAATGCTTGGGATATTCATCAATGTATATCAGTGCATGAAGGAAGAGTACAAAGAAGATGGAGACATGTTCTTTTCTGTGGTGGATCAGGAAGGTAATAGGCCATGGGCACAAACCAAAACACAGAAGGGTCTATCTGAACATCAGGAAACACTTTTTCATTTGGCAGGGACTAAGTACTTGCACAGGTTCCCCAGGGAGGTTGTAGAGTCTCCATCCTCAGAGAAAGTCAAAAACCATCTGGACATGTACTTAGGCCACCAGCTCTGGGTGACTCTGGCTGAGCAGAGAGGCTAGGGCTCTTTGGTCTTTTCCAACCTCAACAACTGGGTGAGTTATTTGATCTTAAACATATATCCTTCGTCAGGGGTATTTGGGTAGAAATCTTTCCCACTCTTTTTTGAACAAGTTCCTCTGCCTGTTTTATTCTAAAGTGGTCATCTTTATGGCCTCAGCTTCTTTCCCATTGACTACATAGCCTGGTTCAAACTTCTAGCTTCACTTTCTCCATGCAACACTACAGGCTTCGGGAAGAGTGGCTGGAAAGCTGCCCTGAGGAAAAGACCTGGAAGTGTTGAACATGAGTCAGCAGTGTGCCCAAGTAGCCAAGAAAGCCCAACAGCGTCCTGGCTTGTAACAGAAATAGTATGGCCAGCAGGACTAAGGAAGTAATAACCCCCCTGTACCCAGCTCTGGTGAGGCCATACCTCAAAAACTGTGTTTACTTCTGGGCCCCTCACCACAAGACAGATGTTGAGATCATGGAGCAGGTCCAGAGAAAGGCAACAAAGTTGGTGAAGGGTCTGGAGAACAAGTCTTATGAGGAATGGTTGAGGAACTGGAGGAGAGAAGGTACAGGGGGGGTCTTGTTGCTCTGTACAACTACCTGAAAGGAGGATGGAGCGAGGAGGTGGCTGGTGTCTTCCCCCAGGTAACAAGTGATAGACAAGAGGCAACAGCCTCAAACCACACCAGGGGAGGTCTAGATTGGGTATTAGGAAAACCTTCTTCATTGAAAGGGTAGTCAGACATTAGAGCAGTGGTAGAATCATTGTCCCTGGAAGCATTCAAAACCACATATGTGAGGCCCTTAGTGACATGGTTTAGTGCTGGACTTAATGATCTTAAAGGTCTTTTTCCACCTAGTTGATTCTGTGAGTCTATGAAACAGATTGACTAGTAATTGGATACTCATGTCTATAATTTATACAATGACTGTAACTGGATAAACAATAATCCTTTTATTAGATTTTTATTACTTTAATTGGACTATCAACAAAATGACTGGTTTAGTATGTTTCTCTAGCCCACATAAATTTTATGATGGGGTTGGTCTGGTACCAAACCAGATTTAGTAGTATTTTGTATACAACTTTTTGCACTACCTGCTGTTACACAAGAATGATATGAAGGGAAACATTTGGTGACAAAACTATTTAGAGGATTTGGATTATTTCAGATTTCTTTCTTGTAACCAATTCTAGACTTAGTTCTACTGACACTTGTAGCCTTTCCATTATTATCCAATTTTCAGGATAAAGACTGTCCATGTCACTATGGTAGAATGGTAAGTAATTTCTCTGATAGTTGTAACTATAGAGACTCTGCTTTTAATTAACATGGGATATTGGAGTTTAAAAAAACATAGACTATATATATTTACAAAGTAATAGCTGTTTAAAAGACATAAAAACTTAAACAAATGTTACCATATAATACTAACTCTAAGTTACTCTATGGTGTGGACGTTGCAAGATAAAGTTTTCAACATCTATTATATATTAAAAAAAAAAGAAAAAAGAAGAAATCTCTTTCAGGAACGAAAGTCAAAACACAAATATAATGTGACAAATTACTACTTATCTGCAAGTCTTTATTTTCGAGAGAAAGTGAAAGCTGTGAAAAAGAAAGTGTATCAACTTAGCCAAAAGAGTTGTTTCTGAATAATATTCATTCCACAGTAGATTTACATTAAATGCTACACCTCTGCATTGTATGTCAAAGTCTTGGCTTTCTTCAGATTTTTAGATACTTTGAAAAGTTTAAAGGCTTTGTCTAAGCTTTCCCATAATTGACAACTGAGAGAAAATAGATGAGCAGTGTTCATAATGCAACTGGCAGAACTGCTGAATACTGTTTTCTCTTCTGAGTAGAATGGGTTGGCAGCATAATGAGAAAGGGACTAGAAGGTTCTATACAATACAGGGAAAGAAAGGACTCATGGTTAAAGAATACAGTGAAATGTATTTCATTATATTCTTTATATAAGAATATATAGGTCCCTTGAAGCCTAAAACATTCTATAATTGTATGATAATAAGGAAAAGGCCCAGGGATTTGCCCTCAAACACCACACAAAGCAGAAGAATCAGCCAATGGTTCATGATTCAGAAAATTTTATTTCAGGTCAGTTTCACACAGAGAGGGTGAATGTCACAGAGATCTTCTTGTCCATGTCTGTGGGGAACCTTCAGGTACCTGTGGGAACACAGCATGGTGCAGTCTGATGCTGGCTGTGCTTCCTTGTCCTTAAATCAATGGCTTTGCTGAAAGCTACAGAAGTCTCTGGCTGCATGGCTGCTGAGAGAAGGGAGCAAGTGTGTCATGGTCTGGTCCTGTCCTTGTCTGTGTCTGCATAGTTCAGGTACTTAAATTTTCAACTGTGTAATGTCACTGTCAACATTGTCATTTTTCTCAACAGCATGCAAATAAAATGATTGTCCAGCCTCTCTGGCTGGCTGAGGAATGCACCATGGTCTGCTCCATTCCCTGCCAGGTCCTGCATCTGCAAAAGGCAGAACAAACAACAGCAGCCACCCTTGTTCACCATAAGTAACCTCTGCCCAGGGCTCTGCCAGACTCCATGACTTAATTTTGTTTCAGCGTCCTTTGTAGAAGGAAGCCAATCTCTGCCTGTGTGGCTGACAGGAGTGCACCATGGTCTGCCCCATTCCCTGTCTGGGACTATGTCTGCAAAAGGCAGGAGAACAAACAGCACAGCAGCCACCCTTGCTCACCATGGGCAATCCCTTCCCAGGGCCAGGCCAGACACCATGACTTAACTTCATGTTTGTGTCCTTATAGAAGGTAGCTAATCTCTCTGCCTGAATAGCTGAGGACCAGAGTGTGCCATGGTCTGATTCTGTCTTGTTCTGTGCCTGTGGCTACAAAAGGCAAGATAACTTCAGAGCAGCCACCACTGTTCACCATGCACAACCCTTGCCCAGGTGCTCTACCAGACGCCATGACTTAACTCTGTGTCCTTGCAGCAGGTGATGAGTGTCTGGCTGTGTGGCAGGGGTCAGGCATTCACTGTGTTCTGGTCCTGTCCTTGTGTCAACTTCTGGCTCTGAAAGTGAAAGGAGGAGCAGCCACCATCTGCCATGCCTCAGGCACCCACTGCCTCCCTGCCTGGGCCCAGCAGCCCAGCACTCCTCCTGCCTTCCTCCTGCCCTCTCTCCTCAGCTGTCTCTCACCCACCTGCTTGCCTGCAGGCAGGTCTGACCCTTGTGACTGCACAGTTCTTTCTATACTCACCCTAGTGTCTGGGTTACCAATCCCTGGCCACCACCTACATTCTATCTGCTACTGCATCACTGGGGCCATCCAGGGTTGATGGAAGCCTCAGCCCTCAGCTGCTGGTGAAAACGGGCTGTTGTTTTTCAGCCTTGTTAAATGCAGTGGGATGGACAAGCCCCACAACTCAGGCCCATGAGGAAAACAGCCAAAGCAGAGAGCCCACTATCACTCCTGGTCTGTCCTCAGACACAACCTCTTGACCTGGGGCTGCAGTCAACTCACAGGTCCTCACTGTCCTGTTCCACCCTAGTTCTCCCGGGCTGCCTCCTTGCTGTCAGGGCTGGGCCAGAACAAGATGGAGCTCATCATGAGGGTGCAAACAAATAAATGGGATGCCTAAACACCAGGAGCAATTCGGGTGTTTGACACACTGACCTAGTGCCACCTGTGTTGTCTTACATTCCAGTATCCTATGGATATACATGAAACCAGCAGACAGGACATGGGACGTAGGAAAAATGCATGCTTCTTTAGATCAGGAGTGATACACGAGGGCATCTCTCACTGCACTAAATGCTTACTTTAATTCCAGTTGTAACACGTAGAATTCTGCTGAGTTGCTCAGGGATATGGATTAGGTGAATCTCCATCATTTTTGCAGTTTCATGTGTATAGCTTTGACTGAAAGTCAACAGAAAGTAATCTCCTGTGACCAAAGTATTTAGAACAACAAGACACAGAAGTAGAGGTTTCTCAAAGCACTTGGTACCTCTTTGTTAGGCCTTGAAGGGCATTGCACATGTTAAAACACTTTGCAAGTTACAATATCCATTTTTGAATCTATATTCAGAATATTGCTTAAAAAAACAATTTGCTTACTTAAATAATATGATATCTACTCTTTGGTAAAATTTGTAGATGTAGCAGTAATTCCTAGGAGCAGTATGAGCATATTACTGAATTGTGGGGTTCAAATGTATTACTGGGAGACATAGTAAATTAATCCAATGAAATTGCTACTCTTTGATTCTGCTGTTATGGTGTAAGCTGTTTTTCCAGAATGGGTCTCCATTGAGCAGATGAAGAGGCTCACAAAGTTTGGAAGCACCAGAACATGTTACTGAATGGGTGTTAAAGTCACACTGTGTTTCACTTGAATTCTGCATACCAAAGTCCAGTGACCATAAATGCTGAACTGGAGAAAAATATTGACTTGCTCTTTTATTACTAGAGCAAGGAGGTCAGTGGGAGGAGAAGCAATTTGTTGTCATCCTACTGAAACATAGGTTTCTGGGCAGCTTTATCCTGTCACTTCTGTAACTTAAGAATTTTATTTTAGAAATATACTTCTTCTAAATATTACTTTAGAGCACAGGATTACATGCTCCTTCCAAAAGCAGACTTTCTCAAATATATGTTATATAGTCTATAATCCACTGATCTAACAGTCACACACGGCTGAGAAGGGCCATCTAGACCCTTCAGCTTCCATTTCACTGGACTCAGTGATCATGTAACGTGATGAGTTACTTTAAATCTGGAAGGAAACTAACCCAGGTGGAAGGAATCTTCAGTAATCCAGCCTTATGACTAGTAGCATGGATTTCATACCTACTTTATGAAAGGATTTTGTACATATAACTGTTGATTAATTGACCTGTGAAAGTTTTAATTCTTTATCAATTCTTTCTTTCAGATACAGCTTAAGCCTTTGGTAGCCTTATCAAGTTTGGCAATTTTTATTCTGTAAAGAGAAGATGCATAACAACAGTGCTCATAAAATACTTCTGAGACTGACAGAATGTGTTGCAATGCAGTCTCTCACCTGAATGGCTAATAAGCACATACTAAAAATGTCAACATCTTACACTGAAGATTTGAATAGCTTCAGGCAACCTGCAGCATTTTGGGAAAAGACAGAGAGAGACAGATGGAAATAGTTGCATATAATTAAAAGTGACAAAATAAATAGTTAAATAATAAACTTAGTTAAATAAAAAAATGCATTATTTTAATTCTAGTAACTATCACTATTAAAATTTGTGTATTTATGTATTTTATTTATTATGTTTATATAACATTAAATTTTCTGGACAGCTGCTTCTTTAGAGATCAAAAAAATCCAAAGCCACAGAACATTAAAAATTATAATTAGTGTATTTGGTTGGTGATAAAGCAGGCATTTCAAAGTGGTTTTTTGGGTTTTTTTTTCATGCATATGTGCAAAGATAGGCTAATTTGTTTTGCTTTCTTGCATCTTGCCTTTTCGTCTTCTAAAAGTATCAAAATAAAGGATCGTATCTAGGACATTGAATTAAAAATAATTAGGGTCTTATAAACTTGTAATAATGACCAAAGGTGGACAAAATACTCAAAAGATGTGAAAATCACTATCAAGCAACAAAAATAACTTTGCACATTTAGTTTTTAATAACAACCAGCATGTTAATGAGGTGATAAATAATTAATTGTCTGTTTGTTGGAGAAAATTAAAAACCTGTAACAGATAAAATCTGTTCTTACCTGGGAAATGAAAAAACAAAACTAAACAAAGCAAAAGTATTACAGTCATAGTGATGAGTTCACACAGTAGTTCTTCACTTTTTTTTAGTACATGTAAACCTAATAGATAGTAACTGGAGACAAAAAAGGAAAGCAGACTGGAGTAAAAATGCTTATTCAAAATTAAATATCGTTTCATTAAAATTACTATGTGTTTATTTCAAAACAGAATAGTTGGCAAAATTGTGTAACCTCTTATTTACCACTATATTCTTTCTTGATGTATAAAAGGATGACTTTAGTGTTTGGCAGCCAGAAAGAGCAATTACTGGTGTTAAAGTTGCAAAATCAATAACACAAAGAAGTTCTTGTGGTGGTGATGTGTTTTCTAAATATTTGTTTCATTTTAAGAAAGGTGGAGATTTTCAAGTTGGAGATTTGTTGACTACTATATAATTTAACAAGTAGTTAACTATTAACAAATACACAGCATTATTTTAGGGTTTGGGGGAGGATAAAATAACTCCAGCAAATTCCACACCTTTGTTGAAGGTAAAAACATGACAAGACATGGTCCTAAATGCTGAAACTCAAATGTTTTATTTAATGTTGTCTCAGTCAGGGAGAGATTAATGAATATGGATGACTATACATATACACAGACATAAGTCCCTCTTATATATAGGATTTTTTAAATGACAGTTAAAGGAAACAAATCCATTTAGCTATGATGTGTTGCCTTTTAGGGTCCCATTTTTACGCAGAGTAAGTAAGCAGCATTATTAAGAAAACCACTCATACTTCTCTGTTTCAAATTTTCAAGATTTGCAGCTTTTCTTTTTCAATTATTTTTCCTTTGGCTAATGTTAATTTTCTCTCCCTTGCCCCACTTGCTATGAAAAACATGTTTTGAGATAAAAGTCATTAAAAAGACTGGTCTAGAAGTCAGGATAAGTTGGTTGAGAATTCAGTTTGCACTCTCAATGTGACACTTCAAAACAAGAAGACTAATAAGTTACAAATAAGTGTCTTTTCTTCATTCTCAGGTCTTCTCTGGCTTGCTTATTAATGTGCATAATCATAGAATAGTTAGGGTTGGAAAGGACCTTAAGATCATCTAGTTCCAACCCACCTGCAATGGGCAGGAACACCTCATACTAAACCATGTCACCCAAGGATCTGTCCTACCCAGCCTTGAACACCTCCAGGGGTGGAGCATTCACAACTTCCTTGGGCAACCTATTCCAGTGCATCACCACCTTCAAAGTAAAGAACTTCTTCCTTATATCCAATCTAAACCTCCCCCGTTTAAGTTTGAACTCATTACTCCTTGTCCTATCACTACAGTCCCTAATGAAGAGTCCCTCCCCAGCATCCCTATAGGCCCCCTTCAGATACTGGAAGGCTGCTCTGAAGTCTCCACACAGCCTTCTCCAGGCTGAGCAGTCCAAACTTTCTCAGCCTATCTTAATATGAGAGATGCTCCAGTCCCCTGACCAACCTCGTGGCCCTCCTCTGGACTTGTTCCAACAGCTCCATGTCCTTTTTATGTTGAGGACACCAGAACTGCACACAATACTCCAAGTGAGGTCTCTCGAGAGCAGAGTAGAAGGGCAGGATCACCTCCTTTGACATGCTGATCACGCTCCTTTTGATGCAGCCCAGGATACGGTTGGCTTTCTGGGCTGCAAGTGCACACTGAAGTTGGCTCATGTTCATTTTCTCATTGACCACCACCCCCAAGTCATTCTCCATAGGGCTGCTCTGAATCTCTTCTCTGCCCAACCTGTAGCTGTGCCTGGGATTGCTCCAACCCAGGTGTAGGACCTTGCACTTGTCATGGTTGAACTTCATGAGGTTGGCATCAGCTCACCTCACAAGAGTGTCAAGGTCCCTCTGGATGGCATTCCTTCCCTCCAGCATATCAATGGAACCACACAGCTTGGTGTCATCAACAAAGATGTTGAACAAGCCGGATCCCAACACTGATCCCTGAGGGACACACTCATTACTGGTCTCTAGCCAGGCTTTGAGCCTACATGACTACAACAGTTTTCACGCCGCCATCCAGCCAGTTTTTTATCCAGTGAGTGGTCCACCTATCAAATGAATGTCTCTCCAATTTGGAGACAAGGATGTCATGTGGGACAGTGTCAAACTGTAGATAAGTAAATAACCATTAAAAACTATAAATATCATTGCTTTTTGTCTTTTGACTATTTAAGTGCTCTCTAGCTATACTTTTAGATTAGCTTTAAGACTTTGAATGCAGTTTGTGAATGGCTGGAATACATAGAACTCTGGCATCAACCAGACCAGTTTCTAGCAAGGCTCTTTTCTGCAAAATCAGCTGCAACTTCCATTAAGTGTTTGCATGTAGCCAAGCAAGACAGAACAGTTAAAAATTAATGCGGAAGTGACAGAAATTATGATTTCCAATATAAAATAATCACCTGAGAGAAGGGATAATCTTCTGCTCCTGCAGTGGCATTCACTGCAATATCTGTATCTGAAAGTAATAGAATTCCAGAAGGAAATTGAGGTTACATGGTGTCTTCACAAGTGTTTGATGTTTTCTGAGGACACGATGCAAAGAGACAGTAGTCTTAGCTTCAAAACATCAGTATTTTGGATGTCATATGGCCCTTCTCTGGTCAAACATGAGACAACTCTTTCAATCTTCACAAATATTTAATACAAATACAGTAATGAATCCTCATAAACCTGAAGTTACAGTTCTCAAGTAGTTAATTACTTGCAGTGACCTATGTCAAATAACTTTGCTTGTTACTAACAGAATGTAATTATGAGTTATTCAAAACTAAATATGAAGAGATTTTTTTTTCTATGACCTTATCATATCATAAATTCTGCCAAACAATTTTTTTTTTTTTTTTTACATCTTCAGTTTTTCATGTGTATATATTTAG
>NDXB01000781.1:27697-49195 GCA_002631895.1 Agapornis roseicollis
AAAAAAAAAAAAAAAGCTATTTAAGTTGGAGGGCCATTCTTGAAATATTTTAGTATAAATCAAGGTTATAGGACAGAGTTTTGTTCACATAAAAAAATTATTAAATCAGAAATATTTAGCAAAGATTGAAGTTTTATTAATGAGTAATAATAATAGATATATGTAATGCTGTATTTTAAGAGAGAAACTTCTCCATGGCAACATTTAAATAATATAAATAATATAATTTGTGTTTCTTAACTGCATTACACATTGTTCAGGGAATCAACATGGCAAAAAATGCAAGTGTTTTCTGAAAAGATGGGAAGAGATTTACAGCTAAAGAGCATATTATTGAAAGCATATATAAAGTTGAGTCTTGACTGAGTCTGAGTTAAAAGCATACAGAAAGCATCAAAATACGATGCGGCTTCGTATTATGCTGTTTGAATTTTATCAAGTTTCTGTTGTCTAGATACCTATTTCATCTGAAGTTCATGTACATTTTCAAGGAAAAATATGCAGTTTTAATTAACTGAAAATTGATCACAGTATCAAGTTATCTGACATTGAAAATTATTTCCTGATTTTTTTTATTTCATCAGGCTTCTACCTCCAGTGATCTTTATTACATTTAAAGAGCCTTCTATTTTTCCCTCCTAATGAAGTCTTTGACTCCATATTTCTATGCAACAAACTACTTTACTTTGAAACAGAAGAAAACAGATTGAGATACAATCTTTAAGATGATTGAAATGCAATCTTTAAATTCCTTAAAGGAATGTAATGCCAGACAACATAAATTTGAACCTGAACTTCTGTGTTCTCCAACCATGTGATGGTATTCCTCCTTCACGTAGTACCTCCTGCAGATTACAAGAATCCAGGAGCCAGATTAGGGAGGTGAGATGAAAAATAACCCAGCATGGAAAAGGAAATACTTTTAAACTGGGCAGGCATCTGAGTCATTTAGTGCACACTCACATGAATGTTGCTGCTATAGGAGAAAGTGAAGGGCAGTTATAGGAGCAGAACTGCAACCCCTCATTCTCAGATTAGTATGAAGTGCACTAGAACAATTCCCTAAATCTTTATGGCATGACATTTTATTTGGTCTTCAGTTGTTTCTCATGTTCTTTTCTGTTATATGTGGGTTGTCACCATAGCCTGATAATTATATTTTTCAGGCACAATAGTATTAAAACCAGGATCTAAACCTTGAGGCTGAGTTTGTTCTAAGAGGGATCATATAAAAGCCAATTGAAGTAATTTTTTTGGAAGTGCTGAGACTGTTTGGAGAAAAAGGGTAAAACCAGGGGTATCCTACTGCTTTCATCACATGTAGCACAGATTTTCTTATAGAGTTGGTCATATTCATACTTTACATGTGACACGTCAAATAAAATAAAAGGCCAGCCTTAAAGCAACATTATTAGTCTTGGTTTTGAACAGTAGCTTTCTGCATAAGAAGAATCTATCGGGTTCAGTCAATTGTCCCACCTTGGGAAACTGCTTCTCCCACAAGTGTACAGTTACTTCTGAAGTGGAATCATAGAACAAGTGATCATACAGTACCCGGCATTCAGTAATGAAGGTTAGTTTTCAAGTGTTGAAAATACACATACAACTGAAATGGCAGAGTAATGCTAATAAAGAAAGTGAAGTATGATGTACACAGCACAATGGATTAAGCTGCGTGTGAATATGTAGAATAACCCCATTTACATTTTTTTCAGTGGACTTTTCCTGTTAGACAATGTTTTTCTCCTCTCCAATCCACTCACAAGGAAAACTGTTTAATGTTTATCTTAGAAAATTTCCCGCTGTTTCCCATGTTCTCCTGCAGTGACTAAAATTAAAAATCTGATGGAGAAGTAGAACGATTTTTAACACGTAGCTTCTTCAAAAGTTATTATTTCTAGTAAGTTACTTTTTTTACTAAAGGCAAGTGAAATTTAATCTGTCTAGAGCTTCTATTGTTCTGGAAAATTGTATTAAATATTAACCTAACACCAACATATTGCAACTGTAAATGATTAAACCTACTAGAGTAATTCAAACATCTTACTCTTTCCAGATGAATAAAAACCTAATTCTGAAGACTGTTGTAATGAAGTGTGATATATTTACATTTCAAAACAGCAATAATGACAGCAGTGATAAATACTTCACAACTCACTTTTTTTTTCCTGTAAAGACAGATATGGCTTTAATCTTTATTATAATGTCACCTGATGCTGCCAATATGTTTAAACATCTTTCACAGTTTCCCTATATCCTCAAAAAATTATTATGCATATCACCTGTAAAAATTATTTCCAGCTTCATAAGGATCTGACATACTGTGCAAAGCTGAAAGCATTTCCGTAGCCTGTTTACTAAAGAAAAGTATTTTATTCAATCTGTCTGTCTGTTTCTAATAACTTCCTGAATCTACTGGTTAATTGCAACTAATTTTAAATAAAATTACACAAAAAACTGCAAGATATTATCAATTCTATAGAAAGACCTATGTTAAGCATTCCCTTAAAGGGAGAGGGTGGAAACTTGTTTTCATACTTCATTCCTTTGTTTTAATGCCTTTTATTCCTGAAAATAATGTGTGCTTTGTAACTACAAGAAAAGTCACATAGAAATTTCAATGTTCAAATATGAATTTGACACTTTTGAAAGAGATGCAGGGATCAAGCTCATCAGAATCCTGGATTCAGTAAAATTATGGGCAAGTTTTTTAGTATTATATGATTATTCTTTTACAGAATATGTAGATTTTGTGAGGATTTATTGCCTGTGACCAGCTGTTACTCTGATACATCAGCATAGTGTCATACAGCTCAGCTTCCTCTTGTGAGCCTCGGCCAGGATAGATGACGTTTGAACAAATGTATAATGGTCCCAAGCAGACATTAATGTAATTTATAAATCTCCAGGATATACTCATATGGCCTCTGG
Source organism: Agapornis roseicollis (assembly GCA_002631895.1). NCBI lineage: Eukaryota > Metazoa > Chordata > Aves > Psittaciformes > Psittacidae > Agapornis > Agapornis roseicollis. The sequence continues at coordinate 30,629 of NDXB01000781.1, forward strand.
GTTCTGTGAACCCAGCCACAGGTTTTCTGCCAGACCTGTCTAACTTCTGACCTACTGAGTTGGCAGCTAAGTACAGCTGACTCCAGCTGAACATACAGACCTGCTCTGTGTGGAAGCAGTTATAGTGAAAGTCACTATAACTGTGGTTCACAGAAAACTTCTAGTTGTGAAAAATAACTTTATTAAACAAGCCAATACCAGCAAGATTCTTTTTGAATAAAGGTGCTACTGATATCCTTAGGTTAGCCAGGATATGGTCAAATTAAGTGATAACTGAAAACTTACCTATGGAGGTAGCATAGAATCACTGAATCATAGAATTAGGGTTAGGGTTGGAAAGGATCTTAAGATCATCTAGTTCCAACCCACCTGCCATGGGTAGGGACACCTCCCACTAAATCATGTCACCCAAGGCTATGTCCAAACTGGCCTTGAACACTGCCAGGGATGGAGCATTCACAACTTCCTTGGGCAACCCATTCCAGTGCCTCACCACTCTCAGAGTAAAGGACTTCTTCCTTATGTCCAATCTAAACTTACCCTGTTTAAGTTTAAACCCATTGCCCCTTGTTCTATCACTACAGTCCCTGGTGAAGAGTCCCTCCCAAGTATCCCCATAGGCCCCCTTCAGATACTGGAAGGCTGATAGGAGGTCTCCACACACCCTTCTCTTCTGCAGACTGAACAGCCCCATCTTTCTCAGCCTGTCTTCATATGGGAGATGTTCCAGTCCCCTGATCATCCTCGTGACCCTCCTCTGGACTTGTTCCAACAGCTGCATGTCCTTTTTATGTTGAGGACACCAGGANTCTTTCTCAGCCTGTCTTCATATGGGAGATGTTCCAGTCCCCTGATCATCCTCGTGACCCTCCTCTGGACTTGTTCCAACAGTTCCATGTCCTTTTTATGTTGAGGACACCAGAAGTGTATGTAATACTGCAAGTGAGGTCTCAAAAAAATAGGTGAAACTTAGTTTCTGAACCCAAATGAAATGCTTAATGCATAAGGTTGTTAATGACATGATCAGTTTAGTTACTTTTGAGAATAGGTGTTTTAACTTAGCATATTTTAGAAGCTTAATCTTTTAGAAGCCCTAATGGTTAGGTAGATCTGACCTGTTGAGTTTCTTTAACCCCCAATAAAAAAATTCTACCTGAATTCTACTTTAGGCATCATAGCCTGCTTTTTAGAGTCCATTTGTTTTCTATTTCTCTCATCTTACATTGAACATATATAAATGGAGTTATCCTTGGAACTGCTATGAGTTCACATATGGCCACAGTTTGTAATTGGCATTTTTCTTATTGAAATAGACTTTCATCTAAAGAGAATAAATATTCTCTAGCTGTCATGCAATTTTAACATGTGAGAGAATTCCTTTGAGATAGAAGCATGTACCTACGTCTTTCAATTCTTACTTAAAGCAAGTAACCCTTCTTACAAAGAAGGAACCTGAACATCTTGAACTTTGCCTTTTTTCAGCAGTGAGAAGATTCATGTTAGGACAATTAATTGATCTTCAGTAGCTCAAAGGCTGAAGAGTTTTCACTGCTCATTTATGAAGAAGTTTTCAAAAAAGTACAATATCTCCTTTTTTTTCTCATTTTTCTGCAAAATAGTGGAAGGTAAACTGTTTACAGAATGAAGTACTTGCAGTTATTGAAAAAAGATAAAGAGATATCACCTATTTAGGAAAGCCTTATTATTCAGTTAAATTAACTGTAAACATAGCTCTCAAATTCATAAGATGAGAAATAAGCAAGAGGAAGATGGCTGAAGTAATAAAGGAATAGACTACATTTTCAGCTAGCTTAGTCATAAATGTATAGATTTATTTCAGAATCTTTGCATGTTATAAGACATATGTTATGTAGAATTAAATCCTAACATAAACTTAAGCAAATTTCTAATACAATAAAGTTCAATGACAGTCTTCAGAAAAACGGCTTTATGTGATGAAAACATGAAGCTGGGCAGCTACTAGTATGTTCAAAATCACAGTCTTATTTGTGAAATCAGTTGCTTCATGGATTATGCAACTAAACTTATTTGTATTTCAGGATACTTTAATATCTTTAATATTTAACTGGAATTTCCATTTGCTTTCCAACTCTGCCAAGTAATGGAAATTTATTGTAAGTAATAGCTTGTTTGGATTTATTTAACAAGACAGAAGATTTCACTTTGTCTTAATATACTCCTAAATTGCAAGTATAATCCTCAATATGAACGTAAATAGGATTCAAAGAAAGATAGAGTAACAACCCAGGGATGACCTGGACATACAAATCCAGAGTAAAGTCACTGAAGATTCAGAGTTGCAAGTCCAGCACCAGGGTTTTGTCTAATCATCAGTTCTTACTGATCTCTTAGTAAGAAAAAGCAAAGCAGATGGTTCTGTTTGCTGGTTTTGTAAGCTATTTGTGAAAGACAACCTTGCATCACTTAAGGAGTTCTGATACTTGAGTTTTTATTTTTTCTTATTTTTTTTTTTTTTTAAGTGTCCACGACAGCAATTTAAGAGTCACTGAGCCCAGGAAGAGATACACTGCTTAAAGGAACTAATTAATTAAACAGGGTTGAATAGAACAGCATGGAACAGAAGATACGTAAAGTACCTTTTTTTCCTCCCAGTTTCTGCACCNTTCTTATTTTTTTTTTTTTTTTAAGTGTCCACGACAGCAATTTAAGAGTCACTGAGCCCAGGAAGAGATACACTGCTTAAAGGAACTAATTAATTAAACAGGGTTGAATAGAACAGCATGGAACAGAAGATACGTAAAGTACCTTTTTTTCCTCCCAGTTTCTGCACCATGGTGACTAATGTTTATTAAGTCCCCACAGTGAGATATTGAGAGATTTTTCTCAAAATCTCATGCTGTTTTAAAAGGAAACAATGGCTTGTGGTAAAGTCAACTCATGCTGAGATACATTAACTGCACTATGTTATCAGCTGATAATGGTGCTATTAACACATCACCCACTGTGCACATTTGTGAAATAGGATGTTTCCTTGTTAATGGAGTTGAGCCATTTTCTTTGAAATGGCAAGTGTTGGACATTTTTGCACCATTTTGGAGGAGAGATGAGGAATACAACCTCATTTATTGTTTGCTTGTGGGTTTTGTTATTTTTTTGGTGGATGTTCCCTCTTTAAACTTCAGGAAATGCATTTACTTTTATTCTGTTGTCTTGCATTGAGATTTCATTGAGACTATTCGAAGACAAAATTCTTATAATGAAAAAAAAAATAGAAATGTGCTATGTTGGAGAATTATTACACTATAAATTCTGAACATTCAAAAATACCAATGATCTAATGCAAGAGTAAATAATAACTCATATTGAATAATTGAAAGGCAGTTGCTTAAACAGCACATTTTTTAACTAGTTTGATGGCAGTGGCTAGAATCTAGAGTGTGGAAGTCTAGTTTCTTATTCATTAGAGGAGAGCTGGAAGTAAATACACCTCCTGTAAATTCAGCAAAATCAGTAAGCCTATCCAACCACACAGTTTTTACACATGACCAAACAAAACAAAATGTACTCTTCCTAAAAACATTTATTCAAAGCATGCTGTTGAGATTTTTCATGCTATATTTACTTCATTCTCAATTTGAGTCCATGGAATTAATAATGTTGTAATCATTCTTCAAATACATGGAAACAAATGACAGTACTATTATATGATTAAAAACAAATGGTATTTGTGCTTTCCCATGTATGAAATGCACATACTTACTGTTCAATTTGTAAACAAACATTGGCAAAAACAATGCAATATATTTCATCTATGATCACTTCATGAACTTGTTATAAAAGGCAAAGTGCTTTTTAAAATTTGACACTGAACCAATCAAAGGTATAGTAGCACCAGTAAATCCTGAAAGAAATCTATTCTAGATTTCAGAAGGTAACCAAATTTTAGCTTTCTGTCTACTCACAGCTTCAGAATTTTTCTTGACAGCATTTCCAAGCAAAAATAAATAAATAAATAGTCCTAATGAAATAAAAATAGATGCATCTTGCTCAAACCCATAAATTTAAGGTTAATAGCATTGCTGTCTTCTAATTTTGTGATGAAAAAACCCAGACCACGGTACACATTTCCATTAAGTATTATGTCATCTGTCATATCATAAAAGTTCTTCACATTTCAGTACCATAAACCTATAACCATAAACCCCAAATGTCTAAAATATGTAGCTTGTTAATTATCTTATAAACGTTCTGTGACTTAGCAATAACTGATATAAAAAAATATTATATTATCTTTCCAGCTCTACTATGCATATTCTTCAAGATCTTGGGCTTCTTTGTCCTCTCTTTGACTAAACTTCTTATTTGTGTTATGGATGCAATCAGTTTTTAATGTTTATAGACTAATTTGCATTTTGTTTAATTTTTTTTTAATTCAGGCTTCCTCTTTTGTATATTTGGATAGTAATGAAGTGCAACTCATCCCTACATGAGCTCTGATTTGGAGAAATCCCCGGGAACTCACCAACAAAGTTTAAGTTGACAAGCAGGTATTTATTGCAGTGCCAGGAGACAGGGGGGGATAGTTCCTCCTAGCATGTCTCTCCGAACTGCTAAACAAGCTGTTCTCATATAGTCACTAAGCATACATATACATACTCATTAGCATGAGCCTACTTATGCATTACATCATTCTTCTAGAAAGTTTCCTCGCATGCATACAAAAATGTGGTGGTGGTCTTTAGGGGTTGTTTACTTCTTGTAACAATCTTTCTTACTTCTGGCAGTCTTTGAAGCATGTGCAGTAGATAATGCTTACATCAGCTTAATTAGTTTGGTAACAGTGCAGACATAATCGTCCTGTCATTCTACTTATCAGTTAGCTTAGCTGCAGCCCATCCTGGATATTTGCTAGTTTCAGATACTCTTTATCTACACGTCCTGTTTTTCTATCCTGTTTTTCTTACACTTACTTTTGTACTAAGGTCATAAGGACATAAAACTGCATCAACTACAATGGTTTATCTTATACAAGGATTCTCATTATGTTCTCTAGCTGCACTCTATTTTTAACCCATTACCCCTTGTCCTATCACTACAGTCCCTGATGAAGAGGCCCTCCCAAGCATCTCTATAGGCCCCCTTCAGATACTGGAAGGCTGCTAGGAGGCCTCCACGCAGCTTTTTCTTCTCCAGGCTGAACAGTCCCAACTTTCTCAGCCTATCTTCATATGGGAGATGCTCCATTCCCCTCATCATCTTCGTGGCCCTCCTCTGGACTTGTTCCAACAGCTCCATGTCCTTTTTATGTTGAGGACACCAGAACTGCACACAATACTCCAGGTGAGGTATCACGAGAGCAGAGTAGAGGGGCAGGATCACCTCCTCTGATCTGCTGGTCACGCTCCTTTTGATGCAGCCCAGAATACGGTTGGCTTTCTGGGCTGCGATCGCACACTGTTGGCTCATGTTCATTGTCTCATCGACCACCACCCCCAAGTCCTTCTCCACAGGGCTGCTCTGAATCTCTTCTTTGCCCAACCTGTAGCTATGCCTGGGATTGCTCCAACCCAGGTGGAGGACCTTGCACTTGGCATGGTTAAACTTCATGAGGTTGACATCAGCCCACCTCACAAGCGTGTCAAGGTCCTTCTGGATGGCATTCCTTCCCTCCAGCGTATCCACCAAACCACACAGCTTGGTGTCATCAGCAAACTTGCTGAGGGTGCACTCAATCCCACTGTCCATGTCAGTGGCAAAGATGTTAAACAGGACAGGTCCCAACACCGATCCCTGAGTCATCAGTTGTTACTAATCTCCTGCTGGACATTGAACCATTGACCACAACTCTTTGTGTGAAGCCATTTAGCCAGTTCTTTATCCACCAAGTTGTCCACCTATCAAACCAATGTCTCTCTAGTTTAGAGGAAAGAAGAAAACTTTGTAAAACAGGAAGATATTGATGCAATTTGAGCAAGTTGAGGTCAATTAATGAGGTGAGTTCATTGAGAGAGGACACCTTCAACACCTGAGCTGGGGGAAGCTCATAATTCTGGACCCTCAATTCAGAGTGGCAAGAATTCACTGAGGGAGCCTTGAGTCCCTGACAGGACTTGCCCAGGAGCCGGCAACTCAGCTCACACAAGCAGGGACTTACAGGGTGCGGAGCCAGGAAGAGCAGCACCAGCTCTGGCTCTGTAAAAAACTCCCTCAGGGAGCACGACTGACCAGGGTGGGTAGAGGCAGTTTACACGGGAGTGGAGCGGGATGGTGAGTGCTCACCTTATGCCCAGGGCCAGTTCTGGAAGCTCTGCTCTGGCTGGCCCAGTGATGGCCAGCATAGGCACCCAAACAGAGCCGATGAGAAGGGAGGCTGCAGTGCAGAGCTCAGGGTGTAGAGAGTGCCTGCAGTGGTCTGGCAAGGAGAGGGTGCACAATGGGCAGGCCTGCACCCTGTGTGCCCTGGTGGAGGTCCTCCTGCAGCAGGGGCTGAGCTGCGGGATGCAGTTAATAGGCTGCGAGATGTCAGGGAAGCTGAGAGGAAGCAGGACTGCTTGTTCCAGGCCCAAACTGTGCAGGGGCCTCAAGCGTCCCTGTAGTTCATGGAGGAAAGAAGGAGGCTGTTAACCCAGGAAGCTGGGAAACAACAACAAGAAGGAGGACAATTAAAAGCAAGGGGCTTCCTCCTAAATCTGTTGTCACCACCCAGAACCATTTTGCAGTTCTGCAAGAGGCTAATGAGGAAACATATACCTCGTAACATGAACAACCGGCTGGTGCACTGGTAAAGATCTCTACTGGTGCTGCCAGGAATAAGTGGCAGGTCATAGTAGGAGGGGACTCTACTTTGAAAGGCACAAAGGAACCCATCTGTCGGTCTGACCCAGTCTCAAGGGAGGTGTGTTGCTTACCCAGAGCATGGATCAGGGATGTTGCAGAGAGGCTGCCTGCTCTAGTAGGTCCCATGGACTATTACCCATTTCTAGTGGTCCATATGGGTGCTAGTGATATAGACAGATCTAGCCTGGAGAACTTTAAGAAGAACTACAGAGAGGTGGTCTGGGGCTCTGGAGCTCAGATAGTCTTTTCATCAGTTATCCAGGATAAAGGGGAGGACATTAAAAAGACTAGGCAGATTGGCCAGGTTAATAAATGGTTAGAACAGTGGTGCCATAGTCAGGGGTTTGGGTATTTAGAACACGGGACTCAGTTTGGGAGGCCAGGTCTACTGGGGGCTGGTGGAGCTGGTCTGACAAAGAAGAGGAGGAGCAGTTTTGGTAGGAGTCTTGCCAGGCTGGTCAAGAAATCTTTAAACTAAATGTGTTGGGGGATGGGGGCATCATTCCTTCCCAACACTCTTAGTCAGTTGCCAGCACCTATAATAAATGTTCAGAGCAATGCAGAGATATTCCAGCCTCTCCAGCAAATGAGTTGGCTTCATATGGAGCTCAGCTTGGATGCTTCTATACAAACGCCCATAGTATGAGGAACAAACAAGAGGAATTAGAGATGTGTGTGTTTTTATGGGGATATGATATAATAGGTATCACAGAAACATGGTGGGGTAGCTCCTATGACTGGAAGTGCTGGAATGGAAGGTTACAGCCTCTTTAGAAAAGACAGGCCTGGGAGATGGGGAGGGGGAATTGGTATTTATATTACGGATAGGCCAGAGACTATGGAACTCTGGGGACAGGTGAGCAGTCAAATATGAAATTTATTTTTTTTTTCTTCTTTTGTGAGGAAATGATAATGTGAGGAACTTAAGGAATATATGAATATTACAATATTCATAGAGATTTCATTATAATGTGGTGGCTCTTGAGATGCATAACTTCTCTGTCGTGCCTCATTGTGTATCACATTAAGGAAGTGATGGCTGGAATTCATTTTATAAATGGATAGGTAGCAATGGTCAATAAATTCCTTGCACTGCTTGATTGTGTATATGCATTTGTGACATCATTCATATATAATTTTGCTAGCAAATTATGGTAAACTCCAGAAGTTCATTTGTTTTCACTTTTCTTCTTTTTCAATTCATTAGAAAAAAGAACAACTTTTAAAAGCTAAGTGATTAGAATCCGCTTTCAATTGAACATTCAAGATAATAGGTTAGAGGGAAAACAACCAAATAATAGCCAAAAGTATTGACTAACTTTCAGGACTGGACCCCTGAAATCTTCCACCCACCATAGTGTAATATTATTAGCTTAACCATATACAGTACACACTAGCATGTATATTGCAAGTAACTTCCTTAGTGGTACTGCACTATATTACTGTAGGTACATTATGTGACTCTTGAAGAGCACCCTTAAAATCTGTTAATTTGAATTATATTAATTCTCAATTAAAATATGTTGGCCCAAACAACACTAAATAAATTTGACTTGATCATAGAATCATAGAATAGTTAGGGTTGGAAAGGACCTTAAGATCATGTAGTTCCAACCCCCCTCTATAAGCAGGGACACCTTACACTAAACCATGCCACCCAAGGCTTCTTGTGTCACAATGTTAAACTGGCCTACAAACACAAGAATTAACCTAAGTGTTTCAGAGTGCTCTCTATGGAAACTTGAAGGTCAAAATTGAAAACTCACTTCAATTTATTTGTAATGTAGAATTTGAAAGAGTAAGATCTTAAGAGAAATATGATACCATGTAGCAAAAATATCCAAGTTTTCTATGTCCATGAATGATAAAAGTATTTTCTGACAATTCACATCACTTATCTGACAATTTAGTTCTCAAAAAAAAAAAAAAAAGAAAGAGGGATGTATGTAATGCTATATACACATTTTAATTCTAGATCTGTCAAATCCTTTTTATAGTGCTGCTAGCCTGTCAGTTGTACTTCTGTTTACTTCTGCAGTATGGTTTAAACCTGAGTGTTCTTTTCCATGCCTATGTTAAGTCTTCTCTGATTTAAGATAAAAGCACAATGTGTTTGTGGAATTGCTTCTTTTACTTGATAGTTTCTCAGTATGGGTTTTGCTCTTCTTTGTGCTTTCATTTAATTTAATGCAAGAATTTAAAACACAATTATATAGAATACTCACTGAGATTTTCATCCTGATAATGGAAAAGAATAAAACTCTCTCCCATTTTCCTCTGCTCTTGGGACAAGATAACTGGTGCCCATCTCTCATTCTCAAACTGAGATCCTTCAGGATGTCTTTGTCACCTACTCTCCACTGACTTGAAAAGCCTTGTCCGCAGTAACATTACAAACTACATTTTTGAATGTGGGCTTTTTTTTCCCCATTTTATGCCTCTCTTATCCCACTGTTTTTACAGCTCTACTAAGGACCATGTATTTCTTAACATTTAAGACAGAAAATTGTGTTCAGAGTTGCCTTGAAGCAGGTTTGTAGCCTTTCTAGTAGTTGGACCATGGGAATTGGGAGAAAAAAGAAAAGGATCTTTGCAACCTGGAGGGAAATCTGCTACAGCCTGATTGACTTCAAAAGTTTAGCATGGAAAACTTGTCATACCATGATAGTTTCCAAGCCTCTCTTATGTCAAATAGTATTGTTCGTTCATAAAAAATGATAGTCACCCGTCCCCAAGGCTCAGTAGAACAAACAATTTGAGAATAAGAAGTTGCTGGGAGTATCAACACTTGCAGTCAATATGTGTTAATGGGCAACACAATAAAGAAATGCTGCACCTAATAAAGAAAAAGAAGCAGATTTAAGTTTCACTTGTCCTTGGCATGGAAGTGAAGTAGAAGACCACTAACCAGTATGTCTATGTCTATGTATATATAACATTTTTTTGCTGAGATATTTTCATTTTGAAGAGTAGGTTCTTTATACATGATTCTGTCTTTTAACTTCTTTGCTTTAAACTAGTTTTTGCTTTAAATTACAAAATGCATAAAGTACTTGTTATTTAGGTTAATTTCAGTCATTGTCAAGATACCATTTATTTAACAGAAGATAGACTATAAACAAAGAAATTAATTCATTTTTCATGTGCTTACAGGCACCAGTAGAAAAACAAAACTAACAAAATAAAAGTAAATACTTATTTTTTAATGAATTTCATTATCAAAAGGTATTGACAAAATGAGCTAAGCAAATAAACCACATCTGTGTTGCATAGATAGGAACAACCTCACTCTCACAGGCCCCTCTCCTCATGGGAGACTTCAACCACCCTGATATCTGTTGGAGGGACTGTATGGCCTGGCACAAGCAATCCAGGAAGTTTCTCAATTGTGTGGAAGAGAACTTCCTTCTCCAAGTAATAGAGGAGCCTAAAAGAAGAGGTGCCATGCTTGACCTTGTGTTCACCAACAGAGAAGGGCTTGCTGGAAATGTGACACTCCAGGGCAGTCTTGGTTTTAGTGATCATGGGATGGTGGAGTTTGAGATCCTCAGGACAGTGAGAAGAGCGTGCAGCAAGCTCACTGCCCTGGACTGCAAAAGAGCAGACTTTGGCCTCTTCAGGAACCTGCTTAGAAATTTTCCATGGGATGTAGCTCTAGAGAGCAGGGGGGCTCAGAACTGTTGGGTGATATTCAAGGATAACCTTCTACAAGCTCGGGACCAATCCTGTTCGACATCTTTGTCAGTGACATGGACAGTGGGATTGAGTGCACCCTCAGCAAGTTTGCCGATGACACCAAGCTCTGTGGTTCCGTTGATATGCTGGAGGGAAGGAATGTCATCCAGAGGGACCTTGACACGCTTGTGAGGTGGGCTGATATCAACCTCATGAGGTTTAACCATGCCAAGTGCAAGGTCCTACACATTGGTCGGAGCAATCCCAGGCACAGCTACAGGTTGGGCAAAGAAGAGATTCAGAGCAGTCCTGCAGAGGACTTGGGGGTGGTGGTCAATGAGAAAATGAACATGAGCTGACAGTGTGCATTTGGAGCCCAGAAAGCCAACCATATCCTGAGCTACATCAAAAGGAGCGTGACCAGCAGGTCAGAGGAGGTGATCCTGCCCTTCTTCTCTGCTCTCGTGAGACCTCACTTGGAGCATTGTGTGCAGTTCTGGTGTCCTCAACATAAAAGGACATGGAGCTGTTGGAACAAGTCCAGAGGAGGGCCACGAAGATGATGAGGGGACTGGAGCATCTCCCATATGAAGACAGGCTGAGAAACCTTGAGCTGTTCAGCCTGGAGAAGAGAAGGCTGCGTGGAGACCTCATAGCAGCCTTCCAATGAAGGGGGCCTATAGGGATGACAGGGAGGGACTCTTCGTTAGGAACTATAGTGATAGGACAAGGGGTAACGGGTTCAAACTTAAACAGGAGAGGTTTAGGTTGGGTATAAGGAAGAAATTCTTTCCTGTTAGGGTGGTGAGGCNATGAAGGGGGCCTATAGGGATGACAGGGAGGGACTCTTCGTTAGGAACTATAGTGATAGGACAAGGGGTAATGGGTTTAAACTTAAATCGAGGAAGTTTAGATTTGATATAAGGAGGAAGCATTTTGCTGTTAAGGTGGTGAGGCACTGGAGCTATTCTATGATTCTATGATTCTGAAGTGTTCTCTGAAGAAACATGGTTTTCCATACTCCTTTTACCTATAATTTTTTTTTGTTTTCTTAAGACACTAAATTGTTTTAACACAATTTCTTTCAGGTTCTGTTTTATCACTGGTTCCATCTGCTGTATGTGCTTCATACCTAAACAAATAACTTTACAGTTTCCAAAGAATTAATGAAGCAGTGCTAACACTACAAGTGTAAATTAAAGAGTAATAATAATATAGTCTATACATTACCAGTATTTATCTTTCTTTGATATTTTCTCACAATATGTCATGTTCCAGTTATATTCTAGTAAGCTTAGAGAAAGAAAGATGTCCTGTGGTGATTTTACTGTAGTTATTGAACCTCATTAAGTACAGGATACAAAAAAATAGCCCTTGTAAAAATGTAGAACCATGCACCCTGAATAAATATTTTCACTTCTTTACTGTTTGTGTCAAACTTTTCAACTAATTTATAAAGAAGCATGCAAAATATGCTTTATTGACTTTGTACAGAACACTATTTTCCTGCCGCTGTATATTCTTGATACAATAGTATCATTTACTAGTGTGAGTTGGGTGCTTTTTTTCCATCCGTAGCTATGTTATTACAATTTCGTGTATCATCTTGGATCCCAAGGGATAGGACAGTTTAGAACAGTTAATGATTTGTTTCATAATTATCCAGAATGGAATACTGTGTACGTTGTGATAAATTTACATACCCAGAAGCTAGGAGGGCCATAAGTTTGAGTTTTCTTCTTAGAGGTGTATCCTGGTGGAATTTCTTACGTTTGCTTATTTATCTCAGGGTTCCAATTTGATAGGTAGATTAGATACATTGCATTTAGCCTTTTCTCAGTGTATGCTCATTTCAGTCTTCAGTCTGGTCTCCACACCTGTGTCAATTTCCCTCTTTTGAGGGAAATTGCAACAGATGTCTCATAAGTGTGAAAAGAGATGTAGCACAGCTTTAACATGTGTGCAGGTATAATACATGAGTTTTGGTGGAACCTGGATACTCGGTACATGCTATCGACTGTGAGGTCACAGGAATGAATTGCACATAAATGAAGTCAGAGATTCAAGTTGCATTGCAAATTGGGGACGATGAATAGGAGTGTAAAATATCTGGGACAGAGTCTGGCTGTCATCATGAAGATTCCCCTGCCTGCGTACTTCTAATGTGGTGTTTTGAGGGAGACACAAACACAACACATCTGTTCACAGCTCTCTTCTCTGGATCCACAAAACCTCTGCAAGAAATATCCTTCCCTAGTATATGCTGGTAATTATACTAGATGCAATCACTGCATACCAAGGAATAAAATGTGTAAGTGTGCTAATTAGAAACCCAACATAATCTGAGTGTTTCATGTCTGGAGTAAAACTTTCTCTTGACAGAATTAGCACTATTATTCATTGAAGTAGAAGAGAGATTTATTTGGACCTAGGTAGATAAAACAACTTTGAACATTTAATGTCTTAATTACAAACATACTGAAAGTGGTTTTACTGTAGTATATGAACCACATACCGAGTTTGAGGAGATATAGTGAGTTTTTGATGCAAGCAACAAAGAAAATAATAAAAAACCAAAGAAAATGTTTAAAAGTTCAATGAATATAATCTCATATCTGTATCTTTACCATGACTTATATTGTTTCACAGAAAAAAAATGCAGATTATAAAATATGAGTCTATGAATAGTTCATACCATGCAAAGTATTAAAATTCATGAATATAGGCATAGATCTCTTGTGAAAAATTTATACAAATTGTAAGAAAATCTTTGTTTCTGGGAGATGGCTTTTGTCTATTGCTTCCTCTATCACTTTAAAGGATGAAATATTCTAATATTCATTTTATTTTTTAATCTAGTTTGACATATATTATCTGTTAAGCTGATAATTAGTCTTCCTTTTGCTACCAAAATTTGAGCATGGTTAACTGAATAACATGCATTTAAATTTTTATTCATTTTTTGTCCATACTGAAAAGAAAAGTACATGCTGAATCTGATAAATGCAAAAAAAACCCAAAATAAGTAAGTGGAAAAAACATTTAATCTATGATTTTAGAGTGCAATCTTCATATAGCTTGAATTTAACCAGTTTCTTAGTTCATTATTACAGTACTTCATGTTCACTGTACTTTTTATTTTTATACATGCTGTCACTTTATTTCTCCTGATCATTTTGTATTGTTAAGATTAAAGTCATGGGGTCAGCTCTGTTAAGATATGTGGAAGCTAAAGGATATGTGTGAATTTGTGGAATATAAGGTGTCGTGGTTTAAATCCAGCCTCACAACTCATTCACTCACTCAACCCCCCTTTCTTGCCCTCCCCTGCTTCCAAAGGGATGGAGAGGACAATAAAAGAATGCAACTCCCACAGGTTGAGATAAGAACAGTTTAGTAACTAAGGTAGAACACAAATCACTACTGCTACCACCAATAATAATAATGATAAAGGAAATAACAAGGGAAAAGAATACAGCACCTCACCACCCGCCAATAGATAACTCACAACACCGCACCAACCTCCGAGTGCTGACCGACCCACTCCTCCAACNAAAGGAAATAACAAGGGAAAAGAATACAGCACCTCACCACCCGCCAATAGATAACTCACAACACCGCACCAACCTCCGAGTGCTGACCGACCCACTCCTCCAACCACCCCAAAAGCACTAGCCCTTCCGGGTAACTCCCAGTTACATCCTGGGCATGACGTGCTATGGTATGGAATACCTCTTTGGTTAGTTGTGTCCTGTCCCTGCTTCCTTCCGGTCTCCCCTCCTCCCTGGTAGAGCATGAGGCTCACAAAGTCCTTGGTCAGAACAAAATATTCGAGCAGTAACTAAAAACATTCCTGTTATCAATTTTGTGCCCAAGTTGAGTCAAAACACAGCTGCACCAGCTACTAAGAAGGAGAAAAATTGACTGCTATTACTGAACCCAGGACATAAGGATATCTGGTTTGTGTGAAAGTATTTGATGAGTAATTTACTCAATAATAAACGGAAACAAGAGACAGGAAAAGCAGTAAGTAAATACACAAACCCCAATAGGCAGGAGATAACAGGGACTATAATAAAGGTGAAAACTCCCGGGTCACTGATGGACGGGCCACTGACAAAGTCACCCAAGTGTCACCTTGAAGAAGCTCAGCTGTAACTCTGTGACTGATAACGGGGAGACATGGTTAGCATGGCACTCATGGGAATTAATATATTTTTTTATGGGATATATGCTGGAATTATATGTGAAAATGTGCAAAAATATTGTGGGGTTCTTAGGGGAATAGGCAAAGGTGAGACAATGGAGGGAGGAATTTGGATCAGGGAGGAGCAAGCATGGGAAAATAGAGACAGGAGAGAGAATAAAATATCACATATAAGCAGGAAACTGATAAGTACATTTGTGTAGCCAAGCCCTGTGCCCTACCACCACAGTAACATTAAATTTACAAGTTTCATAAACTTTATTAAGCTCTATTCCTATTTTCTGTGTGATTTAGTTCTTTATTCTGTATGTGGGTATATGTGTGATACACTAATGAACTAGCTGGTATGTAGGAGATCAGATCTGAGTTCAGAGAATGAAATTGTATAAAAGAGATGCAGGATATAAGCATGGATTCTAGACAGGAGGATTTAGGTAGAAAACTTTAAACACCAAATTCTTAATTGATGGATTAGTTCATAGTGCATGGATTGCTTTATATGTCAAAGGAATTGTGCTTTTTTTTTTTCTTTCAGATTGTGGAAATTGCAAGAGAATTCTCATGATACACCTGCTATAATAAAAGTATATAATTACATAAAATCATAAAATGGTTTGGGTTGGAAAAAATCTTAAGTTCATCTAGTTCCAAACCCCCTGCCATGGGCAGGGACACCTCACACTAAACCATGTTGGCCAAGGCTCTGTCCAACCTGGCCTTCAGCACCGCCACGGATGGAGTATTAAAAACTTCCCTTGGCAACCCATTCCAGTACCTCACTACCCTAACAGTAAAGAACTTCCTTATATCTAACCTGAACTTCCCTTGACTTTTATATAAGTTTACACACAGTACCCCTTGTCATGTTGCTACAGTCTCTGATGAAGAGACTCTCCCCAGCATCCCTATAGGCCCCCTTCAGATATTGGAAGGCTGCTAGGAGATTTCCATGCAGCCTTCTCTTCTCCAGCCTGAACAGCCCAAGGTTTCTCAGCCTGTCTTCATATGGGAGGTGCTCCAGCTCCTGATCATCCTCGTGGCCTTCTTCTGGACTTGCTCCAACACTCCATGTCCTTTTTATGTTGAAGACACCAGAACTGCACACAATACTCCAGGTGAGGTCTCATGAGAGCAGAGCAGAGGGGCAGGATCACCTCCTTTGACACTCCTTTTGATTCAGTCCAGGATGTGGTTGGCTTTCTGGGCTGTGGGCACACACTGCCAGCTCATTTTCAGTTTCACATTGACCGCCATATAAGGAACTCCAGAATACCATAAAAATATTTTTACATAAATATTTTTTCTTCATGCATATTAAAAAATAGAGTCAGGATTGACAAGCACTCTCTAGTGGGCTAGCCCTAGTTAACCAAGGTCACCCCCTCCCTAGTAGGGTAGGTGAAGGGAGATAGAAAAGGAATGAAAAAGCTTATGAGTCAAGATGAAGACAGGAAGATCGTTCAACATCTACTTTTGCTTTTTAGAATTTCTTGAGCCCCACATTGGGCATCAAGGATGCTCTGTTTGTGTGTGTGTGTGTGTATGTTTGGGAAGGGTAACCTTTGGTAATAGCCAAGATCCCACACAGACACTCACTCATTTTAATTCTTAGTGGGAAGGATGAAGAAAATAGGAAGAAGAATGAGAAAAAACATAGGTTGAGATAGAGAGATAACCTACCAATTACCATCATGGTGTATTGACAATTAAAATATTTGTGTAATTGAAAACAAAAAAAAACCCAGAAACTAAGTTGACACCTTTTTCTCCCATTCCCCGTGCTTTAGTTCATCACTCCTGACTTCTCTACCCCACACTGAGTGGCTCAGGAGGGTTGGGCAGAGAAAGTTACAATCAGTACTTAATGGTTTCTCTTAGCAGCTTCATTCTTCACTCTTTTCCTCTGCTTCTCCACTGGTACTCCATGGGCTGCAGGAGAACACTTACCTGTGTGCCTGGAGCAACTCCTCCCCCTCCTCTTCACTGACCTTCGTGTTCCCTCTGCTGTTTCTCACCCTTTCTGGTTATCTCGCATTTCCTGCCCTTTGTTGAACACATTTGACATGTTTTAGCTGTGTGCTGCTGTGGGTCCATAGGAACCAGCTGGAATTAGCTGAGTCCAGTGTGTGGCAGTCGCAGCCTCTCCTCATAAAGGCCACTCTGAAACCCTTCTGCTGCCAACACCTTACCACATATAGCCAATAAACCTTTTCCCTTTAGATTAGGTAAACATGAATGTTATGCCTGAAATGGAATCAGACGCATCATGAATAAGGATAACTGAATGTGCTGTTTTATTTTTTTTAAGGAAAGTTGTAAACTTTTAACCAACAAATATCTCAAAAGTGTGTGTAACATAATTTATACAGTGCTACACAGAGTATAGAAGCATTTTAATTGCAAAATACTATTTCAAATGCATACTCTAGTTTCAAATTTTAAAGTTAATTCTTGAGTAAAATAGTCATATTTCAAGATACAAATTATTTGTAAAGCAATATGTGATTTCAGCCATAAAGGCAAAGGTGGGTTTACATGTTCATTTTTCCAGTTTCCAGTTAAAAACAGATAGAGCTGCACTTTTCTTTCTCAGAAGTGAGATCATAATTACTGTTATCTTCCCCCTAGTAGCTTGGGTCAAAGTCAAAACAAGGAAATACTCAGAATACTCAGCTGCAAATTCCCCTTTCCCCAACAAGGAATTCACATTACCAGGTACCTCATGTCCAAAATAAGTTATCAAGTTTTCATATAACAGATGAAAGTATTCTGATGCCACAAAGTTTTTCCAAAGTCCTTTTTGACTGATTAAGTAGGCAATAGCTCTTTTTGAGGTAACCAAAGAAGTGACAAAGAAAGCATTTGTTTCCCAAAGGTAAGCACCCACTTGTATTTCAAATAAGGCCCATGAGATTATAGCTCCAAGAAAAAAGCATATTCCACAGAAAATGAAAAGTTGTTTCTGTTAATTTCCTTAAAAAAAAGGCAAAACACAAAACCACACAAAACTGCATGAGAGTATCTGACCTAAGAATTAGTGTGCTTATGTGGAAATGGGGAAATCTGACTCTTTTGTCTCACCAGCCTTCAGCTAATCCTATCTGGGACATGGCTGATCAGACAAGTGGACATGTCCTCTGGACCTCTCTTTAAATGATTTTGCCTTGGCATTGCCAAAAGCAGAGACCCTGTGCAGATACAAGCAGGCTTAATTTATATCTAGAATTCTAAAGGAACTGAACTTTACTGGTGTTTATTTCAAGAGAAAACCCTTGTCACAATAAGCCATGGGTGTGAAAGGTGAATATTTCCAGCGCTCTGCTTGTATAAATTTGTAGAGATATTTTGGAATATTTCTACTTTTAATATGCAGGAATATATTTACTTTTCTTCTCTATGTCTAAGGAAAACATCAGAAATAGGTTGTTAGTTTTTCCCTATACAGACAACTTTGGCTTTTCCTGTGTAACGTTAATGGCACATTATCTGTGAAGAAGCATGAAAGAAAACATTATGTGTAGTTTCCAAAGAAAAATTTCCTAAGCTATTTTTCATTAATCTACTTTTAAAAATTGCTGTATTTCTTTGGTGATAGAGGGCAGTAGTATAGAGACATCGGTCCAGTTCAAATAGTCTTTAACACTCATCAGTAGTCCTTAAAAAGACCAGTCAGTCTCACCTCTGTGCCTGGCAAAATCTTGGAGCAGATTCTCCCAGAAGGCATGCTAAGGCGCATGAAAAACAACAAGGTGCTTGGTGGCAGCCAGCATGACTTCACCAAGAGGAAATCCTGCCTTACCAACTTGGTGGCCTTCTATGATGAGGCTATGGAACTGATGGACAGGGGTAGAGCAGTTGATGTCATC
>NDXB01000783.1:8168-19295 GCA_002631895.1 Agapornis roseicollis
TGGAGGAACTGATGCAGGGATGGAGGTTATTTTCACTGGAGGAACTGATGCAGGGATGGAGGTTATTTTCACTGGAGGAACTGATGCAGGGATGGAGGTTATTTTCAATGGAGGAACTGATGCAGGGATGGAGGTTATTTTCAACAGGCATCAGGTTTTGGCCCTTTTCTTTTTAAGGATGTTAAGACAACTTTCAGAAAGTATCCAGCACTCAGGCTGCGTCTTTCTACTAGTAAATCAAACAAGGTCACAATACTGGCTCAGGTGCTGCAAGGGGCCCATCCATTGAGCTTAATGGTTGGTAAGGCCCCAGGCACAGTGGTGCCTTAGATGAAGCAGTACTTCTTTCTCAATCAACATTTGGCCATAGCAAAAGGATCATGTGGCTGTTGGGTTCCAGACATTACATTTTGATGCCCATCCTGCCTCTCAGCAAAGCAAACATAAAAGTGCAGCTCCATTGCATGTTGAACAGTGAATAAAATCCCTTCCAGCAATGTGATGGCAAAGCCTTTGTATGGAGAACAGACAGGTGAGGCTCACAGACTGAAGGAAGCCAGTAAAGCTAGCACAAGATAAAAGTCTTGAAGAATAGCAAAAGGCTTGAGAACCAGCAAAAATATTTTACATACTTTCTGAAAAGACCAGGACAAACCTAGAGAGCTGATCAAAGCCACGTATGGTGGATGACAGCAGAGCTGATGAAGCAGAGGACTGACAAAACCATCCCAGAGCAAAAGGACAGTTTGTTCTCAACAAGAAAGCTCACAAAAATAGGGGTGTTTGAGAACAGCTCGTAAACTTTAGTAACCAGTTCTCTGTTTTCACAGAATCAAAGAATCATAGACTAGTTAGGGTTGGAAAGGACCTTAAGATCATCTAGTTCATGCTGTTTATAAAGACGTTACTATTATGAGATGCAGTGCTGCGTAGGTTTATTTGGTGATGTTATCTCAGAGGACTCTGCCTTAGACACAGGTATTGTCTAAGGCTATCTCATCACAGCAAACAGTGAGAAAACAAGCACTGTAAATGTGCATTAACCTTCCTGCTTGGAGGTCTGTAACAGCAAACTCCCTGGAGCTGAGACCTACGTGTGCCAAGGGGGCAGCATGAGTTTTGGAGTCAGGAGGCCCTCTTGAACTCTTCCTGAGCTGTTTAAGGCCTTTCCTAAACTGCTGTGAGACACTTGAACCAACAGCACAATATGAACAGCAGCTCTTCAGAGCTAGGTTCCACTGAAGAGGCACAGACACACTGGCCTCTCCCACCTTAACCCAGTGCACTGTTTGTGACTGCAAGAGGAAGGCTGAGATACTGAAGGATGCTTCCTCTCCCCTGTGTGCCATGCTGTGCCACCTTACATCCTGGCAGTGCCTCTGAATAGATGGTGTAAGTTTGAACCTATGCATATGGAGGAAGTCATTTAACTTAAGCCTCCTCATTGCTGAACATCCACTCTCTTGGTTAGAAAGTACTAGTAAGGGTGCTCACTAACACCACCTTCTCCTTTGACTGTTTCAAACTAAGCAGAAGTCCCAGTAATTCTTTCCAAGAGGGCAGTGACTCTCCAAGAGAGATGTGACTCTGGAAGCACTGAAACAAGACGGAGAACCATCATGCACAGCACGCAGATATATGGGAGAAGCCCTGTCCCTAGTGATGCTGGAAAAGGTTTGGGATATTTTTGGACCCCAGGCACTGAATACAACAGCAAGCCCTTCATTTTTCTCTGAGATGAAATTACTCAAAGTCAGGTGTTGCAAGAACTTGCTGGGAAAAGGGGAAATCCAGACCAGCATGCCAGCTCTTGCCTATTCCAACATCCAACTGTGAGTTTATTTTCCAGTTTCTGGGGAGCAGAATACTGATGTTGCCACAGTTCATAAGGCAAAACTGAATTCTTCAGCAATAGGTTAAAAAAAATGGAGAATCAGGACTATGTGGCTGGGCCAGGTTACTGGTTAGGAGTAGTCATTCCTGTTCTTTTGACTATTATCTAAAAGATCTTGTTTAATCCCTCTTATTGCTATCAAAGAGTACCAAAAGAAGCAGCAGCCTCAAGACAAATTCCCTCACACAGCAAACTCTGTTGATGCTCCAGAAAGTAACAATACAGAAGCATCAACAAGAGCAAGACAAGGCTCTGCTTAACTGACAGGTTTAGGTTGTGGTTGTGTTGGCTTTTTTAAACCAATTATTTACAGTCAAGTAGGTCTCTGAATCCCAAGTCACCCATGTGCAGCAACACAGCTTAGTTACTTAAGTTATTGTAGATACATGTACTGATAAGACCTGCTCATGAATTGCTTGAGGCAATGAGGTTAGACAAGGCACTGTGTGATTTGGAAGTCAGCCCCTACACTGTCAGCTCATCCTATGTTCAGAAACAGCTCTGCTACAGAAGGGTTTCAGCCTCTGTTAAGATCTGTGGGACAGACAAGGCTTGCAGGCACCATCCCTTTCCTCCCTGCAGAGCTTATTTGCTGGAAGAGAAAGCTTCTCAGGTGTGTCTGTAGGTAACACAGAGGTACCAGATGAAACTTGTCTGTCTAATCAATAGCTGTAAAATGGTGGCTGTCCTCCCTTTTGGGTTAAGTGGAAATAATGGAGAGAGGTAACAGCAGAGTTTTTTAG
Source organism: Agapornis roseicollis (assembly GCA_002631895.1). Classification (NCBI taxonomy): domain Eukaryota; kingdom Metazoa; phylum Chordata; class Aves; order Psittaciformes; family Psittacidae; genus Agapornis; species Agapornis roseicollis. Next base: position 10,806 of record NDXB01000783.1, read on the forward strand.
ACCAGTGTGTTCAGGCTGTACTGTTTTGAGTTTTATTCTGTGTTTAAAATGTCTTTTCTGTCCTTGTTCTTGGTGTAATGAGGAGCACATTTTAGTAATGTAGAGCTGGCAGAAATGTTTTTAATGAAAAGCTTTCCAAATACTTTGCAAGGAATTAAATACTAGTACTTGTTTTTTGTAGGAGACTGTGTTCTGAAATATACCTATACTCCTACCACAGTATCACCACAAGCGATTGATCTGCAGTCTCTTGTAGCGGAGGAGAGATGTTTGTGTAGTACCCTGAGAACCTATGCTACTTGGATGGCGTGATATACTTTGTGTTAGATATTAACACATCTTAGCTATAAATCTTAGTTTAGGGGGGAATTTGTTACTAGTGGAGAATGAGGGGGTTTGCATTTAAGTGCTTTTCACAGCCAGTAACATGCTCTTGCATCTTCAACATGCCAGAGCTGTGACATTACCTGGATGTTGCAGAGGATTACCCAGTGTTGAAAGCCACATTGTTCAGCTTTCCAGCCCCACCTAACTATTCTTCCATCATCTGATAAATTTGCTAATTGCAGACTACTTGTATTGATGACTTAAAAGGTGAGTAATACGAACACTTGCAATAAGACACAACTGATACATTTATTAACTGAAAGCTACTATACTTTGATGAATACAAGGGGGAAGGATGTACAACTCTTCCACAGGGGGGTCAATCAACAAAATGGTGCTTTTTTTCCCCTTTCTAAATACCCATGTGTATAAAAATATATCTCCTGCCTTTATGTAGAATTCAAAGAAAGAGGTGTTAGCACCCAGGTTACTTGAAGCTGCAGTTCCCCTGCTGATTCTGGCTAAAGCAAATTGCAACTGTTAAGTCATCTGCTCTGTAAACACTGGGTACAATTACTTCTAGCTAAGTATTGCCATCTCTCCCATCTGTGGAAAAACTAACAAACACTTCAAGTGTTTCTTAACACTATTAAGTATTAAGAAAACTTAACAGTGAAGCACAGGCAGTTTGAGCCAGAAGGAGCTAACAAGAAAATATTCATAGCACTTACAGCCTGCAGTTGCTGCATTGACCTTGAAATGCAGCAGCAAGAGAATTAATTTCTGTGCTATTAGATATGTCAGTCAATGTGAAAAGCTGCAAGTCTGTGTGCTATTTTTTATTCTCGAGTCCTCTCCCCTAAAGGCACGTCTCGTGTGACTCAAGAGCGAGCCTTATTATGAAGAAAACAAAGTGGAGAGAAACAAAGAAACAGAACAAAGTGGAAGAGACACATTTAAAATGCCGTTTTCAAATGGACTGATTAAAAGTGTTTATGCCTGTGAGAAGCCAATAAAGGTGCTGGGCTGTGCCCATGGTTTAAAACCATTGTGCTGACTAGGAGCTTGGGAGTAGGGTGAGCGCTTACAAACCTGTGTGTTCCCCACTGCGGCACTGCTGTGTTAATGGTTTCCAAATCCATAGCATTCTTTGCCTTAAAAAAAATAATCCAAATAAACGGGGCAGGGTGTGAGTCATCTTCCAGACACGTTGCAATAATTCTGTATTAACCAATTCCACAGATGTGCACAAAGGACAAGAAGAAAACACAATCTATTTTAATGTCCTAGCGGGCTATGCATAGCTGGGGATAAAAGTATCTTTGAAGTTACTAAAAGTCCTCTAAAGCTCTGAAATGGCACCTTTTGAGCTCATTTCATTCCTGTAAAATGGGTGAGTTAGGTCAGTAAAAAGCTGGGTTTAGAGAGATAATAGTCATAGATGAGCAAGTGTTAAGTTGCTGTAAGCTCCCTTTATAGGTTCCTGCAAAACAGGAATCATTGTTTCTGCTCATGGAAAGCAAAGCCTAAAATATGTACAGCAACAAATGAAAGCCAACAGTGTTTCAGTAAACCCCAAAAATGAATTTGTCCTTGTTGCAGGGAAAAGGATGGCTGCACACAGTTCTGGTTTTACTGTAGGCCCTACTCATGATACTGTGAGTACTTTTTCACAGCCAGAGTTATCACTTCCTATAAGCTACCAAAATGTATCTTCTGACAAATAAAACCTGCATGGCAAAAGGAAAAGCACAGCATCATAGAAGGGCTGGCGTTGGAAAGGATCACCCTAAGGAAATGCAACTGATCATGCAGTATTTGCTGATTACAATGGTGATGAATGCTGCTTTTCCTAGGTAGAAACCTTGCTTGGAGATAAGACTTTCTCAAGTGAGATGGAGCTAAAAAAGAGAGTGCCACCTGCAGGGCTTGGGGCTGTGTTAAAGTCGCTCTTTTGATCGTTCCTATGAAGTGCAAGACACTCGCTCAGGATTTCAGGAGATAAATGCCTTTGTTGGGAAGAACTTCTCAAACTTAAACTGAATCTTCTGAAACAATTTACATCCTCTGTAGTAAGCCTCAGAAATATCATATCTCCTTGACTATTAAATCCTTCACTGCTTTTTATAGTTGTCATAAAGCCTTTATTTTCCCATGCTTTGTATTTGAAGGGGAAAAGATAGAGTAACAAAATAGAGTAATACTGAGGAATCACTCATTAATAGAATACCTGTTATTGGGGGGGGGGTGGTTTATTAAAAGAAGGGTAAATTAATGATAGGCCTGTTCTATGAAATCGTCATGCACGAAATAATTTTTAAGGCTCTGCTACCTCATACTAAATGGGATAATTTGTATTGAATTCAGTTTGCTAAATTAGTTTTTGCTGCTTTGCTGTTGTATATGATTACTTTTACTAATATTGTTATCTAAATCAAAGGCAGACTTGTAAAAGGAGTAGTCTTATTTGGTGACAGTGTGATTTAGGGGGTTGTTCAGAAATATGGAAGCTGATTTGAAGTACAGAACAGGCGTTCTCACAGAGAAAACCTGGCTATTGAGAGAAAGCGCAGACTAAGCCTTACAATACAAGGGGTGGTAACACCTACATGTGTTCTTGGATGTGAAAAAGTCAGACTGTGCACAAGCCAAAGGCCAGTTGCTAGAATCCATGGTACTTTAATTCATGTATTTTTTTCACCATGTGTTTTGAGGAGGGGTTAAGTGAAATATTCATATCACAAAGAAGTGAAACTTGCTGAACAGCAGGATCTCCTCCCAAGTAATCACTAGAAACATGAGATTCATAGAATCATAGAATAGTTAGGGCTGGAAAGGACCTTAAGATCATCCATTTCCAAACCCCCTACCATAAGCAGGGACACCTCACACTAAACCATGCCACCCAAGGGTTCGTCCAACCTGGCCTTGAACACTGCCAGGGATGGAGCACTCACAACCGCCCTGGGCAACCCATTCCAGTGCCTCACCACCCTCACAGCAAAGAATTTCTTCCTTAGATCCAATCTAAACCTCTCCTGTTTAAGTTTGAACCCGTTACCCCTTGTCCTGTCACTACAGTCCCTAATGAAGAGTCCCTCCCCAGCATCCCTATAGGCCCCCTTCAGATACTGGAAGGCTGCTATGAGGTCTCCACGCAGCCTTCTCTTCNATTTTAAACAGTCAGACATGTCAACCAAACTAAAACCACACTGTCTTCCAGGAAACTCAATTTACTAAACTATATCCAAGAGTTTTCAAGGATCAGCAATGCCTGGTTATTGAAACAGGGGTCTAGTATTCTGAATATAAGCCCTATTCAGGGCACAGCCTGTGTTCTGAAAATGTGCTTCAGTGTTTCAAAATGTACTGAGGTATCACACTGCTATAAAGCAGCCTGTTGGAGAAAGGATTATCAACTCCCATTAATGACACAGATTGGCTAGTAGTGATTTCCATCTTGTAAGATCTGGATGACACAGAACAGACATCAACAGATTACTTGTAAAAGGGACAAAAATGAACTTCACCATACTATTTCATAAGACTATCCTGCATATCACGCTACAGATCATGTAGCTTTTATCTTTTGTATCTCATCCACAAATCTGAACTCCCTCACTTTACACCGTTCAGATTTTGCAGCAGCAAACTGTCAAAGAGCAAATGCCCAAGCCTCCGGTTACCTTTGAGAACCTCCCTCAAATCATGTCATCTATATACAAAGATTGTCTTCATTGCCCTTGCTTCCAAACACTCAAAATTCTTCAACAGTTAAAACCCCTCACTATAAAACAGGTATAGTCTCTCCCCAAAAGGTTTCCCATTATGTTTACTTCCATTTAATGATATTTTGTTCCTCTCTGCAACAACACAGTAATAAAAACATAGATCCTAGAGACGGGTGAATTGCTAAATGAAATGTGGAAGGTGATGATGTGAAGAAGCAAGAAGAAGGAGCAGAAAAGCTGCCTGTCCCCTTTTTGGCATCATTAGAGTATCAAAGGACAGAAAACCCTCCTGTTCAATAGAAACTTTGTCTGTCTTGGGCAGAGTTCTCTTCAGATCCACTGTGTCTGGATTGTGATAATGTAAGCTCATTTCTATACATACAGCTATTCCAGTGTCACAGGAGTGCTGGAGAAGACTGCTAAGAGAGGATATGTGGGAACCACAAACCTCATTATGATGTTGCACTAATGAAATACTCTAAGCTGCACTAACTTTGAATCTTGTAACCACAGACACTGCCTAATCTTGTCAGAGATTGTTAGGAAAACTGTTGGATTTTATGTTCTGTTTGGGAGCTACGTTATATTATTTGCCTCTATCCTCTGGAAACTGATGAACTGAGTAAATCTTATCATGCTAATAATATTGTGGTATCATAGAATCATAGAATAGGTAGGGTTGGAAAGGACCTTAAGATCATCCAGTTCCAAACCCCCTACCATAAGCAGGGACACCTCACACTAAACCATGCCACCCAAGGCTTCATCCAACCTGGCCTTGAACACTGCCAGGGATGGAGCACTCACAACCTCCCTGGGCAACCCATTCCAGTGCCTCACCACCCTCACAGCAAAGAATTTCTTCCTTAGATCCAATCTAAACCTCTCCTGTTTAAGTTTGAACCCGTTACCCCTTGTCCTGTCACTACAGTCCCTAATGAAGAGTCCCTCCCCAGCATCCCTATAGGCCCCCTTCAGATACTGGAAGGCTGCTATGAGGTCTCCACGCAGCCTTCTCTTCCCCAGGCTGAACAGCCCCAACTTTCCCAGCCTGTCTTCCTATGGGAGATGCTCCAGTCCCCTGATCATCCTCGTGGCCTCCTCTGGACTTGTTCCAACAGCTCCATGTCCTTTTTATGTTGAGGACACCAGAACTGCACACAGTGCTCCAGGTGAGATCTCATGAGAGCAGAGTAGAAGGGCAGGATCACCTCCTTGGACCTGCTGGTCACGCTCCTTTGGATGCAGCCCAGGATACGGTTGCTTTCTGGGCTGCAAGGGCACACTGCAGTTGGCTCATGTTCATTTTCTCATCTATCACCACCCCCAAGTCCTTCTCTGCAGGGCTGCTCTGAATCTCCTCTCTGCCCAACCTGTAGCTGTGCCTGGGATTGCTCTGACCCATGTGTACGACCTTGCACTTGGCATGGTTGAACTTCATGAGGTTGCCATCAGCCCACCTCACAAGCATGTCGANCTGGGATTGCCCCATGTGTACGACCTTGCACTTGGCATGGTTGAACTTCATGAGGTTGCCATCAGCCCACCTCACAAGCATGTCGATTCTCTGTTTAGAAAAGCTTGTCAGACTTAAGTCAGATCTTTATAAAGCATTTAAAATGGCAAAAGCAGGAGGAGGACTGCTTCTGTGGTTATATAGATAAGCACTGGGTTTTATCACTTAGGTCAAAGCTGAAAGCAAGGGCTTGTTTTTGGTTTTGGGGGTTTTGTAACTCAAAGACAGGTAGGAAGCCAAGGTAGGAACACAGAACAGGAATGTTTGCAGCTATGTTACCAATGTGGCTGCATAGTACTGCAGGGGGGAGAGAGGTCTGCTTAAATTTAACCCTTCTCTGGAATGGAATTTGTCTGCTGCTTGACTGAGCCTCATGTATATGCAAATATCCTTTCCAAGTTGATTAAAACAAGCAACATCAACATATGCTTATCCAATAACCTCAAGTAACTGCTATCCCCTGTGGCACCAAGAGGATTGGCAGGACTTCTACACTGCCTTTTTTCCTCTGTTTACTAAAGCCTATTTAGGCATTGTGTTTTTCCTGTATTACACTCTGCTTCATTGCCTAAAAAGCCTTCTTGCCTTAAATCATGTTTCATGTAAAATCGTTTAAAAGGAACTGTGCCTTTACCCTAGACAATCCTGTAAATATTAGGAAGGGGCTCCTTTTTTAATCAAAAATATTTTCCTTCAGTATTATTATATATAATACTATATATAATATATATTACTACTATATTACTATGCTATTAATACACTATATATTACTATATATTATATATACTACTATTGTATTGTTGCATTTTTCAAACAGTAGGGGAGGATGTTAAGGAGATACAACTTGCTACAAACAAAGCCAAATACCACCTTAATAGGTGTAGGAAAAACTCACCAGTGGAAAAGGAGGAAACTAACTGTACCTGCTTAAGGAATCTGTCGGATGCATGGCTGTGCTTAGCTAGCACGTTTGGCAGAGCAGGGTTTTCATATTCAAATTGAGGATTGTATGTAAAATCTGAGTTGAAGAATTTAATCTTCTCTTTCTCCACATTGGAAGGCTTGATTGCAGTCAGTAAACAGAGCTTTCGGCCAGAGGCATCACCTTCTTTACCACGGCTTTTTGAGGACTGGGACTGCTTTGGCTTTGTTAGACTCAAATGCTTCTTAGTTCTGCTTTTGGGTCGAGACGCTATGCTGCTCCCTGCAACAGAAACGCTGCTGGTGAGCTTCATGCTGGTAGACACTGGGCTGGTGACGATGATGGAGGGCTGTCTGTTTGTGCAGTACCAGCCCGGGCTGAGCAAGGGTAGTGGGACCTTGATTTTGTGGTGCTCATTGCTTCGGGAGGTGGCAGAACACTTGGTGGTCTTTCTGTGTTTCTTGTGGTGAACAGATGACTGCTTCTGAGTGTGGTGCTTTTTCTCCTCTTTGCTCTGCAGAAGGACATTGTAGCTACTTGTTCCTGTTGTGAAAATGTCCTTGAGGATCCCTGAAGGTGGGTACTGGAGGCTGGTTTCATTATTAAAGTTCAGCTTATGTTCTTCTGGTCTCAGGAGCGATTTCTTAGAAAGCTCTGTTTTACGCCAGTGAAGTTTTTCTGCATTGAAGAGGGGAAAAAAGAATAAAACTGAGGAGAAATTTAATTGTTCCATGCAGCAATATTAATCATAGGGACTGGAAACTGCAACATAAATGAAACGCAAGACTTGTCTTACCTGCAGTCACATCGAGTCACTCTTAACTTCCTGACATATGGGAGAATTGTATACTTCTGGCTTTGTAAGATCCAGCTAAACAAGTATTTTATGCTTGGATCTCCATGTACGAGTGCACTCTTCAGAACTAAGAACAAACTTGTTTAAAAGAAGGCTCTGTGTAGGACTTTATGAATATTTACTCTTACATTAACCAATTTTCAGTCAAAATCTGCTTGATCTTTACCATGCAAGGAGGACTTTCCATATGGATAAAGAGTAGCTTTAAAAATAGGACACTGTATAGGAGTACGTGAGCAGTATTTACAGTGAAGGCCCACAGGAATCTGTACTGTGATATAAGCAGTCTGGAGTGGGCTTAGCTGCAAAATCTCATTCACAGAATTTACTCTCAGAAAGGATGAGCGCACAGGAATGGGCCAGCCACTGTGAATGATTTACAACAGCATACAAACAGCAGTGTAAGTTTGAAAGACTTCAGTTTCATGTACACCTTCTTAATACACGCAGTAAGGTATATTTAAAGAGGAGAGAGATCAGCTAGTTACAAACACAGCCCTCAGAATCCTTAAGACAATGCTGTTGTTTCCTCTGTTCAATGTTGTTCTAAAATAACAGCTGACTTTAAGAAAGCACTTGAGAAGAAACACTGCAAACCAAACTGAGTACCAAAAGAGAATAAGGTTCCTTTAATGAATGAATCCTCCTTTCTTGCTCTGACCCCTGACATAGCCTTCCGGGGAGACAGGTCCCTGGTGCAGGGCAGCTGCATGGAAAAGTCATTGAGGATTAGAACTGTACTTGACATTTGTGCTGCTTTGTTAGACAGAAGTGACCTCTCTTCACTGGTTCTAACCATCCTTTCTCTTCTCAATTGGTTCACCCTAAAACATAGGTGAGCTGAAAAGTCAGGGCACAAACAAATCCTGCCACAGAGAAGTGCTTCTGACTTGTGCACCTAAAATGAAAGGATTACCAGAACAGGCGATATGGCCAGAGTTTGATTACAGCCCACAAAAGGGATTTGAGCTGCAGCCCACAGTTATACATAGATGAGCTGTAATTACTTTACATACAGTAATTATACTCTGAATGGAACATTAGCAAAAGATCCTTCAGTGCCTCCAAGGGGGGTAAAAAAAACCCAACACCTCAATAGCAGTTTGATTTCAGCCTTATTTTCCCAGTAAAAGTAGGC
>NDXB01000790.1:6235-34405 GCA_002631895.1 Agapornis roseicollis
GGGGGGGGGGGGGGGGGGGGGGGATGTAACATAAATGAAATAGTTATAAATCGGTGTTTCTTGTATGTGCAGTCTTTTAAAGAAAAAAAATATAGTTCATATTTCTATGTAAAATGTTACCAATTGCACTTAATAGTAAAACATGAACAGAAACTTGAGCATCAGTGAATTGCCTCCCGTAAGAAGACAGGCTGAGAAAATTGGGGCTGTTCAGTCTGCAGAAGAGAAGGCTGTGTGAAGACCTCATAGCAGCCTTCCAGCTTCTGAAGTGGGCTCCAAGGATGCTGGGGAGAGACTCTTCATCAGGGACTGTAGCAATAGGACAAGGGGTGATGGATGGGTTTAAACTTAAACAGGGGAAGTTCAGGTTAAATATAAGGAAGTTCTTTCCTGTGATGGTGGTGAGGCACTGGAATGGGTTGCCCAAGGAAGTTGTGAGTGCTCCATCCCTGGCAGTGTTCAAGGCCAGGTTGGACATAGCCTTGGTCAGCATGGTCTAGTGTAAGGCATCCTTGTCCATGGCAGGGGTTGTAACTGGGTGATCTTAAGGTCCTTTCCAACCTAAACCATTCTATGGTTCTGTGAACATGAGTGAATTCCCAATATGTAGAATCTAAATATTGACTGGAGATTTAGGGCTAAGACAGGAATCTGAATTTGATCACATGTAGGAATTGGTCATTAGTTTTGAATCATGATGTACTGTGTATTAAGTGCCTTGAGTATTCATTACAGGTTTTCTCAGGCACTAGTTAGTGCTGTATGATGCAACCAGATCACATACTTGTTTCACGACATGTATCTTGTAATTCACCTGTAACCGTTTGTGGAAATATAGTTTTCCTTACATGCGTGAGTTACGTGTTTCACATTACTTTACCTCAACAAAACCAGTCATGGAAAAGCAATTTCTAATGATGTTCCAGTTTCAGTACAGCATGAATGATAGATGAATGAGGAAAGCTTGTACCCATCATGATGAAGAGCATCCTTTATGTAAAAGCTACTTTTGATGTAAATGCATCTGTGTGTTTCCTAGCACAGAGGAGAGCAGATAATAGCTTAAGGTTTGGATACAGAGACAGTGAAAGCACAGGATCTGGGTCACTCTGCCAGGAGAATGCTCGTGTCCCATTCTGCCAGGAAGACCAGAGTTAAAACGCAGTAGAAATCTACTGTTCAAAGGAACCAAACAGCAAAAAAAGATGTTTAAACAGTGTGCAGTCCCATGAATGTGACTTGTGACTGAAGCATTCAGCAGTTCTGACTGAGGAGAAGGAAGAAAGAATTTCTGGAAAGAAGAGATCAAACACTGAGATCAAACGTTTGATCTCAGCGAATGAGACGAAGCAATTCTTTTCTTCAGTTTCTCCTGTGATCTAAGCAGGGCATGTGGGCAAAAACTTGAAATGCTGTAGAAATTGAAATTCCTCAGGGTTCTAACACTAATATTTGCATTGCACACCTCATAGAGGTTTTAATTTAGGCTTTCTTATGTGTTTTATAATTTTAGCATCCACATACAAATGAAAGGGTGCCTTGCAAGAGGCATGTTGAAGCTGCTTGATGTTCTTCCACTGTTCTAGTTTTGAAAAGCAGTGGGGTTTTTATAGGGCAACTATGTTGGAGATGACTCTAAATCCTTGAAGTGATGAAACTCTTCATGTAAGATGAGCCTACAGTGTGTGCAGAACTTCACTGGGCTCTTTGTTGCTGATAGAAGTGCTCTGTTTGTAGCTGTGAAAATAATGGGTTTAAGCCCACCAATAACCACACTACTGTCCTAATCTAAAACTGGTATATGCTGGGGTGTAAATATCTTGGATAAAGTGGAAGTTAAATTAATTTATTTGGACAGAATGAAAGGAATTATCTTTTATAAATTTCAGTGTTACCAGTCTATGGTAAGCCTATAGTGAGAACCTACTTCTTACTGTTGAAGTGTGCATGGAGTATAAGCCAATATGCGTCTGTCTTTCTGACTGTACGTAGCGTTCAGGCTCCTCTTTGGGATGTACATTCGGCACTATGGAATAGGGAAGAGCACTTCAGCTGGGGAAAGAATCAGCAAGCAGATGCAGTATCATTCTTGGGGCATCCAGGGAGGCCTGTAGTGGGAAGAATGATTATTGAAGCATAAAGGGCCATGACAGGAAAAGGCTTTAAAGTAACAGAAGGGAGATTTAGATTACCTAATAGGAGAAGCTCTTCCTTGTGAGGGTGCTGAGGTGCTGGCACAGGGTGCCCAGAGAAGCTGTGGCTGCCTCATCCCTGGCAGTGTTCAAGGCCAGGTTGGACACAGGGGCTTGGAACAAGCTGCTGTAGTGGAAGGTGTCCCTTCCCATGGCAGGGGGTTGGAGCTGGATGAGCTTTAAGGTCCCGTCCAACCCAAACCATTCTAGGATTCAATGAAAAAAGTAAATGGAAAACAGCGCTCTATTTAAAGGAATAAGGAAGACTGTCCCATCAGAATAAATGAAAACGTTAACCATGTTTTGTGTTGCTCAGTTCTTTAACTCTTGTATTTGTAAGCTACTAGCTGATTGTGAACACTAATGTGAAGACTAATAGTATGGTAAGCATGGATGTGAAAACAACAGAGAGCTCCTTTTTTGGATATATATACTGAGGCTTAACTGCACCTTTGGGAAGTGTCATGGTCTTTCCCTGCAATGACTTTAGGATCAAATGAAAAGATGTGATTTTTCAATCTGTTTGGAAAATATGTGAGGCAGCCTTTGAAGTATCTGACATAATAGATGAATGTCACTTCTTGTCCCTTCCGCCTGCCCTGGTCAAAATACATATGACTCGACCATCTGTTAAGGAAAAAGTATCCTTTCCGGATTTCCTGGATGCAGACCTGCAAGAATCCTTTTTCCTTTAGTAAAATACATAAACCTCAGACACAATTACTATTTGTATTGTTTCTAGCGGTCTTTCTGTTTTTAGTTGATTAACAGATGTGTGTACAATAAACAAGTAGTTTAGATCCTGTTCCAAGCATACATTGTGTATTGTCTATAAAAACACATACGCTTTTCTTTTTGTTTGGGCAATTACTTGCTTTTTATGCATAAACACTGACTGTGAGATGAGAATAAACAGTTTCACTTTGTAACGTGATTTGTTGCAGAATCTTCCCTCTGGATCTCCACCTGTGGGAGTCATTAAACTTACCTATATTTCAAAGGTAAGCTAATACATAAGACACTTGGTGCTAAATTATTAGTGAGAACTACTGAAGTCCTCAACTTTAGACAGCTTCAGATGCCTTTTACATAGCACATGGGAAGCCTTTTGCTTGTCTGCTGCTCCTGAATTCTAGAGAAGCGTTACAGACACTTCAGTGGTACCAGGTTAAAATAAGAGCAGACTAATTACCCTGTTGTCTGTGTCTGTTCTGTGGTTCCAAATGGCAGCTCTTTGTGCTGCATGGTATTAATATTTCTGAACCATATGTTTCAGTTCTTTTATGAGTATTTGAATTCCAATTAGTCCTGCAGAAAAGACAGGCTCTTTATGAAGTGGAAGATTAAGTCTTTGGGTGTGATAATTTGCAAGTAATAATGTTCTTTAGTAGAACAGCAAGGTTTCTAACTTTTACTTAGTTCATTGCACGCTATGTACACTCACATGCAAATATGTCTGAAAGAAAACTAAGGAAGTCTTCATTATTAAATTCGTAGTGGGAACTGTATTAATAAATAAGTGGAGAAAAATAATTGACCTCTTGGTTTTCTGCTTATTTCTCATCTTTCCTTTGTTTTTCATGTTATCCTGAATCTTCCCATCTTCCATTCTATTTCTTATTCTTGTAAAAGATACTATTCATGCTGCTTATATCATGAGTACTTTAGATAATCATAAACAGGAGACCTGTTTATGTCCTTCCTGGTTTCCTTCTTCTGGGCTTCCTTTGCCCTAGACCTCACTGTTGTCCCCTTCAGAAATCTGTACCCCTGTGTCTCACTTTTAATGGGAGCAGGGGTGGTCACCTGTGCCTGTGGACACCTTTGCCACAGCTCAAATGTGCCTCCTGGGTGGATGCTCTATCTTCCCATAGTTCTTGTAGTTATGTCATATGTGTTTTTTCCTGTTTCTGGCTCAAAAAAGTGGTTTGATGTGAGAGACTGCTTTGCCTTTTCCCTCACCCTTGATGGAAGTGCTCTATAGTGTACAATTGTCAATGCCTCACTCAAAACAAGACTCCTGCTTCTCTTCTACACCAACACTGCAACATTTTAGAGACTCCTGAAGTGGCTGCTATTCTTTTCATGTTAATGAACCAAAACACAACTGGTGTCCTTGACAGTATGAAATGTCCTTGAATCGTCAGTTCATCTGAGATGTAAAACTTCAAAATACAAGTGTTAAAAGCAGAAGTGCTATGTTTACAGATTTCAGCATGTGGTAATGAATCCTTCAACTTAAGGAACATATGGCTTAAGCTGTCTCTTACCATAGGTTGCACATCTTGAACTGAATTTTATGTAGTATATTTTGTTATGTCTGTATATCTTTATATCTTGCAAACTTGCTATGCTGCTAATCTTAAAATGTAGCCACTTAAAAGAGAAAAATGTGGTATCTGATGTACGTTTTGTGTGTGCAGTGGTGTTTCTAATCTGAATTTCCTTACTAGGTGAGCGATGCAACTAAGCTAAGGCCAAAGGCAGAGTTCTGTTTCGGTAAGTTCCTACACACAGCATATGCATCAAGTACATTCTTCAAAACCAAATACAATGTTCTGTAATTCACTAGGTATAGCTGGTAGTGTATAGTTTTAAAATTACTTCACTGTTCTTCTTTAGCATGAGGGAGATGTTGGCTTCTTCATAAAGTGTTTTTGTGGCTTTTTGTGTTGCAGTTCAATGAGGAGTAGGTGAGCGCTGATTTTCAGATGCTTGACATTTTTGAGGCATTAATAAGCTAATGGAAAATGCTGGGTGCTTTCAGAAGCATGGCATGCCTGTCAGCTCTGAAGACAAGTAATTTAGCTGTTTCAATTTGTATTACTCATAAAAGAGTTAATTCATCTAAAAATCCAGTCAGCCAATGCTCTTAAGTTAAATTTCAACCTCTGTTGCTGCACTGGAGAAGAAGAATTTGCTTTTGGGGGTACCTGTTAGGTTTCTTGATACTTAAACTTGTTGAAACTTGAGTAAAGCTTTAGATAATCATAAAACCCCCTTATACATAGTTTGTACAGAATTTAATACAATTCCATGGTTTTTGAGAAGCAATTGGCAGTCACAAAAGTATGTGTAGAGACTGGAATCAGCCTCTGCTCTGTTTCTGAATAACCATTCTCTGTGGCTGCATTCATGCAAGACTTCTAGCTGAGGTGTAGGTACTAAAAATGCCTGGAGGTTTAAGACAGTTACTTAAGATGTCCTTTACTGTGTGGAGTGTTGTACAGGCCCGGAGAAGGCAACTCCACCAGACTTATGCAATCTCTGTGTTGAAGCCTATGAAACACTAATCATACCTTTGTGTAAAGCTTCAGGGAGTCTAGACTAGCGCCTAGCATGTTAGTTCAGTGCCACCTAGAGATGCCTCTGCACATGCATGTGGAGAGGTGTTTGTCTTCATCAGGTGTAAAGTTGCTCTTGTCAGTGGGCCAGCTCTAAAAAGCCTTAATGATGCAAGATGCTAACTGAAAGCTTTGAATAGTTCTGATTTATTAAAGTGGTTTTGATGGGTTTTAGAGAAAAAAACCTTACATTTATTGTAATTTTATTTAAATATTGGGATTTGTTTCAGTTAATTCATTATACAGTTTTGTGTTTTGAATTTATGCTTGCATCTAATGATGTTTGGTTCATCCACCTGGGGAAGAAAGGTGATAGAAGAGTAAAAAGCATGCTTGCTGTTAACGATGACCTGGAGAACTGTTATGTTATAGGTAGAGCAGACTGTAAAGTTCTGCAAAGGTTGTAGGCACTTATCACCCTAAAACTAATTTCAACAGAATTCCTTGGAATTTGTGAGAAATGGCACTAACCATGACACTTTTCCTGGTACACAGAAATATGTTTATCCTTTTTGGATAAAGGTATGCTAGGTGTTGCCAGGTAGATAAATAAACTGGCTATGAATACACTTTCTTTGGCGAGTTACTCAAGTAAAATAAACTTCTATGTTCTGGCTATTTTAAAGTTGTTTGGTCCTGAGCATCATACACATAGCAATCAATACTGATTTTTCCACACATTTAAACTAAAAATAATAGTCAGTGATCATTGTGACATTGAGTTCGTTGCAAAGGAGAACAGATACTGCTCAGAGGATTAACAGGAGAAATTGTAGAAGTCCCCAAGTATAAAACTTTGCTTACAGAAATTGAGAAAAGGGAAGTGGAGCTGTGGAAAGCTCTGATAAAATTCGAGGCTTTTTCTATGTAATAAAAAGACTTGAACAAATTCTGTGTGATGCTTAGAAAATAGAAAAGAAAAATAGGGGCTCTTTTAGAATAAAGGAAACCTGTCAGGTGAATGGATGTATCTTAAAATGACTTTTTAGAAAGAAAGACAACTGGATCTTTCATCTGAAATCAAATCTTTTATGAAGTTCTTAAGTTTGCTCTTAAATGTCACTGTTTGTTAACTTTTCACAATGGCTTTCAACAGTTATGAATGCAGGGATGAGAAAATACTTTCTACAAGCCAATGATCAGCAGGACCTAGTTGAATGGGTGAATGTTCTGAACAAAGCTACCAAAATCACAGTAAGTGCTTTAGCAATGCTTTCAAATGGTGACTGTTTCAAGATGCTTAAATGTGCTTTACCTCCATTTTGTGCTACAGTAGTTTTTATGTCTACAAACCATCCCTGGCAGTGTTCAAAGCCAGGTTGGATGAAGCCTTGGGTGCCATGGTTTAGTGTGAGGTGTCCCTGCTTATGGCAAGGGGTTGGAACTGGATGATCTTAAGATCCTTTCCAACCCTAACTATTCTATGATTCTATGATTCTAAGTCTTGGCTTGGCTTTCCAAGACTTGGAAGACTGTGCTGAACTCCCCCAAACTTGAGTTTATTTTACTTTTTGCTTTGGGAATTGGACTAAAATGTGCTTATTTTCATTACAGCATATGCTGGTTCTAGTAATTTAAAGTTAGCTACACATTTAATATTAACTGAAATACCCAGCAGACATTTGCAGGCAGGGAGAAGGTACACATGCGTTTACCTGCTGTCAAAAATGTTTCTTAAGGTATCACTAAAATACTGAGCAAACACATCATGCCACATTCCAAAGGTTCTTTCCTTATTTCAGGTAACATCCAGTCAAAGAAACGCATTCTCCTAATAAGTGTTAAATTACTTTCCTGGTTTGCATCAGGACAGCTGGTTATCACATGATAGAAACCTCCACATATTACCTCAGTCATTGCAGGAGGCAGAAGAAATGGTTTTGTTTCTGTCCAGTTTTGGGAAGTGATGACAACTGTTTTGAGAGTATTCCCTTACAAAGAAGGGATTCTGAACGTGGATGCACATATGCATGTTTGTTGTCATCAACTTTCTCATTTTTAGATTATTGAAGGATGTTTCTGTGAGTTGTCTGCATTGTTTTAATGCAGCCCTTTCTTTTGAGGTATAAAAATGTTCCTACTATTAATAAATAAAAAGAACAGAATCTCAGAGCCTTCCCACTTGGGTTTTTCATAAGGAGGACACACCACAACCAGGCTTGAGTTGTTGCCAGCTCAAGAAACATAAAGAATTAATGGCATCACATTAGAATTTAGTGTACAACCTAGTTGTCATACGTTTAACTTGCATTCGAAATGGCTGGTGAAGTCATGAGTACTTCTTGTCTTTGAAGGACCAAGATCATTCAGTTTTGAATTTTCACAAGAGCAGTACTTGCTGTCGATTGTAATCCCACAAGATTTCTTGCATTTTTCAGTATTCTGAGTGCTGATAATTTCCAAACAACTATGAGCCTCTGCAGTCTAGCACATTGTGTACCTGTTTGAGAGCTGTTTGAAAATGCATTCCTGTCGGAAGGTGGTTGTGGGGTTAGTCTGTAACATTTTAAGTAGGAATTTGTGACAACTGCAGCACTTAACCCATAAACCTGCAGCTACAACCACCTTCACTTGAAAGGCTGAGGCCCATGATCCGTGTGCAGGAGTAGAAAGTCTTCTCTTTCAGCACCAAACTTGGCTGTGAATGAGGCCCTTTTACCTGTGCTGGCAAAGCTAGGTGTTGTGCAAGGTTACGGGGAGGGTGGAAGTGAGAATGAGCCTAGTGCCACAGCTGAGCAAGCTGCTGAGTGCCACCTTCACTTGGCCAAGGGGAAGCTGTCCCAGGCTGACATTGGTGCTCTCAGGACTGTTTGTACCTCTTTGCAGGTTGTTTTTCTGTAAAATAAGCAGTCCTGGGCATAGGCACTAGAACCACAGCAGACTATAAAGTAGCTTTGTTTTTGTCTAGGTCAGCTCAATTTCAAGTTTTGAATGTGCCACACTCTTGGATGGTAATTCACTGTGTAAAGACAATTTGCATGTCCCTTCTTTCTGAAGGAATCTGATGGCCTCTGTAAATATCCAGCAGGTTGCTGGCTAGGATATTTTGGTGTGAGACTCTTGATCTCCTCTTGCTGAAGTCATTTTACTTGTTGAAGTCAAATTTGCTATATTAACATTAGGGGTGAAAGGAGATGATAAATAAAAATGTCTTAGGTGGCCAGTCAGTGCATTTCTTGGGTTGCAGACATTTACTTCTTGCATAAACTCAGAAATCTGAGTAAACATTTTAGATCAAAACACTTATTGGGAAATTAAATTCCTGTGGTGTTTTGATTGCTTTAGTTCCACGTTTGAGAGAATTAAAGCCAGTTAGTTCCATTTTGGACAGAATTTAGCAATATATGCAGGATTCATGGAGGTACACACAGTCTTCATGCCAAGTCTTGGAATATGAGTCCATATGTTACACTGGTCAGGCATCCTATTTGACACAAGTTTCAATGCTGTAAGTCCATATTTTTGGCCTTACTGTGCTGGCTCTGCAGGCACTGGAGCATCCCCAATCTAAAGCAGTTGCTACTAAAACTGAAGGGAAGTGAAAAATAAAGAACTAGCTCTACTACATATTAGCAGTGCTTCTTGAAGATCAACTATAGAACTTATGGCAAAGCTGGGAATAGAGTTTTAGATGTCAAGGCACCTGGTGAAATGTCCTTATTGCCACCAGATATTCCAAGAGCTAAGGCCATTGCAACGAGCTTTCATGTAAGCTGTTCCTAGCCTTTTACAATTAGAGGACATTTGTTAAATCCTCCTTAAAGACAAGTGAAGCATTCTTGAATAATGATAAGACTTTTTCAAGTCTTCATATAACTTATGTCAAGTATCATTTTCCACTTTCAGGTACCAAAGCAGTCTGATCCTCTGTGTCAGATGGAGAATGCAAATCGTCAAGCTGAAAGTCCAGGTGGAAAGAAGCAAGTCTCATACAGGACAGAAATTGTTGGTGGTGTTCCTATCATTACACCTACCCAGGTAATACCCTTAAAACAAGTGGGCTGTTATTTCATAGGGGAAGCTTTGTTGTTTGACAGGCAAATAGGTTATGTGTCACAACATACCTTGCTCTGAGGACTTATGTTTTGATGTTCATCTCTTACTGATACTCGCTGAGGTTTTCTGAGGATTTTATTCCCTTTATAGAAGGTTTTATTCTCTTTATACAAGACTACAAATAATTGCTTGAATACTGGGGTTTTTTTTGCTCAGATATTGGTTAGTATGCTGAAAACATCTTGTGTATGTAAAGTGAACTGTTGGTGGTAACAATGCCAAAGTTCTGTCTTTGTTTAACTGCCGGGAAAAGTGTGCAAAAAAGGAGGTGATTATGTCAGTAGATTATGTCAGCTGCTTATATGTACACAATATTATTAGAGGTAATGACAGCAGATTAAACTGTTGCAGAAGGGCATTATGAGATGGCATGCATGGGCAAATAAGATAGGAAGTGAAATTCAGTGAAAATAAATATGATGTAATGGATTTTGGGCAAAACAATCCCAGTTGTTATAGAAAATACTGGATTGTGAAATAACCATTTCCACTTGAGAGGTAAAATTTACAGACACACTCTCAAAGCATCATTTTGATGTTCAGTGAGAGTAACAGGAGGAAAAGCCCCACAAATACTAGGAGTTGCTAGAAAAGAATAAGGAGCAAAACAGCGAAAGTTTTTGTTGCTGTATAAACCCTGTCTTTGATAAGACACTGGTTAGCGTGACCAGTTTTGTTTTCACCTTAAAAACAAGAACTGGAAAGGTTCAGAGTAAAATGTGAAGGATAACTGGTCCATGTGTAACTGTTCCAGTATGAGAGCTAGGGGCTTTTAAACAAAGCTAATGGTGTAACCAGGTGAAACAAAGGAAAGGCATTCTTCTTTCAGTGATTAATAAGACATAAGGTACTCCGTGCCAAAAATGGGATGGATGCCTGAGTATGAGAGAGTAGACAAGCTCATGGAAGAAGTGTTATGCAGTGTTAAAGATATAGACCTATATCTGTTTCTGGAAGTTCCCTGAGCTGAAAAATTACAGATTGGATCAATATCATGTAAATTGCATGTATACACCTGAGCTGATTTTAAGTTGGTGAATTCTGATGTGTCTTATGGTCCTAGAAATAGCTTTTTATCTGATGTAGCCACCTCCCATGTTTTGCCCTTAGTAATGTTGTGTGTTTGCACTAAATACATGGATATTTCTTGGGTTTAGGTCTGTAATGTTCTTCACTGAGTGTTTGTCAATATTGTTTGAGGATACCCAGTATTTTCATGGTTTAGTTTCTAAATGGAGCTTGCCAAGTCTTCGGCAAGAGCCTTTGGAGAGTCTCATTACTTGTCTTTAGATATCAGTTGAAGTATTTTGGCCTTTCAAGCAAATTGGAAGTGGGATTTGTGATGCAATTCTTCCCTATTACAACTAGTGCAGTTATTCTTTTACCTGTAGAGAAAAAACTGAGAGTATTCTGAACTTTCCTGCTTTTTTCTAGAAAGAAGAAACCAGTGAGTGCAGTGAAGGGGGTGATAGTAATTACTTGAAACGGTCGCAAAGTCACCTTCCTTATTTTTCTGCTAAGCATCCCCCAGATAATGCTATTATCAAAGCTGGTTACTGTGTAAAACAAGGAGCAGTGGTAAGTGTTTGAGATCAGTGTGTTTCATTAATTGAGAACAAAGGCCCTAAGGTGGTAGTTTTACTTGCCGAATAGATGATTTAAACAAGAAAGACATAATTGCTGGTAACTTTAGCACAACCAGCACTATTAAGAGAGAACTCATCCTCAGTAGCATGTAGTTCATTACTGAGTTACTTCTTTTCATAACATTCTTCAGTGTTATGTTGTTGGAGATGTTTGGAGAGGAAAAGTGCGTGAACAGAGGCTTTCGTATCATGGTTAGTGCACGCAGCTAGGAATTACTCTGTCTTGCAGTTACATAGAGATCCGTATTAGAACATCTAAATTAAGGCACAAGTGCAATGCCTGCATGCTTTTTAAATCACTGAAATGCTTCAAAAAAAGCTAATGTTGCAGCTCAGAGGAAGAATTATACAACCTGCCAGACTGACTAACACAAGTGGAACTATTCACATGATGCCTTGCTAGTAGAAGGAACAGATAGTTCAGATTAAGCAAGATGCTTCGTGACTTTTCAGGCTAATTTTATCTTGGATTATGAAGCTTCTTCTATAACATTCCTTATTTTTACATTTAAAAAAAACCAAGCTAATAATCTTTAATGTACTGTTTTTTAACATTCCTAGTGGGTATTTGTGCCGCTGAGTTGCTACAGATTCAAAGGAGATTGCTGAACAATTCTTACAACAGAAATAGCTTCCAGAATCTTTAATTTTAGCAGTTTTAAAAGAAAAATGAATAGGGCAGAATCTTGCAGAATTATTTTGGGGACACTCTATTAGTAAACATCCCACATACAAATAAATTGGACAGGGCTTGGAGCAACCTGCTCTAGTGGAAGGTGTCCCTGCCTGTGGCCGGGGATTGGAGCTGGGTGAACTTTAAGGTCCCTTCCAATCCAAACCTGTTTGTGATATATTAAAAATAAACATTATGGATTAATAATTATAAATATCTAGGAATTATGTAATACAATATATTAGAAATATAAGCTAGAATAAGAATTTGAAATTATAAATTGATGCATAATATATGAAATACAAATATATTTACATGTTATAAAATACATACATGTTTATTCTTTCCTTTAACAGATGAAGAACTGGAAGAGAAGATACTTTCAGTTAGATGAAAACACAATAGGGTATTTTAAGTCTGAACTGGTAAGTTTTTCAATATGTGTTACTTTCCAGTGATACTGCACTGATGTCAAGAAATACATTTGTATTTGGATAATGTGCTGTGCTGCTCCTGCAGCTCTGGACTCGAATAACTTTCTGTGATTGGGAAGAGGAAAACAATTAATAGGGTGGCTGTTAACTTGGACTTCAGTCTTCTGTTTGGGGAATCCTTTTGTAGGGCACTGATGAACAGGAATAGGCTGTATTCTACAATCAGCCTGATTTTTGTATTAGTATCTTATGTCACTTTGTACTCACTGTGTTCCTGAAATAGCTGATCGTTATGTGGAGAGACAAAACTATCATCTTGCAGTTTGGAATTTCAAGTGAGAATTATGGGGTGGTTTATCATGTAAATGATGGGATCTTTTCCCTTCGCTCATGTCACCATGGCAGATAAGACAGGCAAAAAACTCTGCTATTCAGCAGCAGCGCTTACCAAAGCAAAGCAGTTTGCTTTGGTTTCGTGATCTTTCTTCCCCACTTATCACTCTTCAACCTTTTGACCAGTTTTGAAAGGACCTTAAGATCATCCAGTTCCAACCCCCCTACCATGGTCAGGGACACCTCACACTAAACCATGCCACCCAAGGCTTTGTCCAACCTGGCCTTGAACACTGCCAGGGATGGAGCATTCACAACCTCCCTGGGCAACCCATTCCAGTGCCTCAGCACCCTCACAGTAAAGAATTTCTTCCTTATATCCAATTTAAGGATGGAAATGTTAAGTGCCTTCAGGCTTAATTTAAACATTAAGTGGCTGATGCTGGAAGCAGTCTGCTTTCCCTGAAATGGAATCCCACACTTAATAAACATCGGAAAATCTGTAGTGATGGAATGAATTCTTGAGTTGTAGAGTATTATGAATTATGGAAGTTTGAGTTTACAGGCCAACTGTAAAATGCAGAATGTCAAGAACCCAAATTTTAGCCTCTTTCTGAAGAGAACTTTAGTTTTATTTTGACAAGAGACTAAACAGTAGCAGAAGTTTGGTCTTGCATCATTATCCTTATGTCAGCATAACACAGTTCTGACTCATTGCCTATAATAAACCTTCTATTTTTATTTACAAAAATATATATCTGAGTGCAGATTGCTCACAAGCAAACAGAACCTTCAGTGAAGAATTGTACTGTGTGAGAATATACTAGAAAGATGGTAGCAATACACACGCTTAGTGTTACATAGAATCACAGATTGGTTAGGTTTGAAAAGGTCCATCCAGTTCCAACCCCTGCCACAGGCAGGGACCCCTTCCACTGGAGCAGCTTGCTCCAAGCCCCTGTGGCCAACCTGGCCTTCAACACTGCCAGGGTTGCAGCAGCCACAGCTTCTCTGGGCACCCTGTGCCAGCACCTCAGCACCCTCACAGGGAAGAACCCAAACTGTCTAATGATTCTGTTAAGACAGGAAAAATAGGTGCTCCCTGCGTCAGGTATTCCAGGGATGATCCTGCAGTTCACAATTGATTTATTACTTTGAAAACTCTGTTTTAATGGGTGAGTGAACCTAGGAAGGAGCAGGGAGGGGAGAGAAGGAAAGAGGGGCAGAATAACTGAAAACACTGAATTTTAAGCTCCATACATTTGATCTGCTATAGAGACAAGTGATCTAATGAAAACTGGCATTTGAGGATGGTTATATTTAGGTGACATTCACTGTTTGCTGTAACAACATAAGTCTCTTACACATACATAATAGGAATTGTAGAGAAAGTCGTTCAGAGCTGACAGCTTTTGTTTTGTCCATAAGCTGAAGCCAACAGAAGTTGCTCATTGTAACATTGCTTAAAGAAAACACAGTAGGAGGTAAAATAAGTTGGGTTTGTTTGTGTTTGACTGCAACAACCACAGGAAAATAATAGTATGTGTGACATCATGTT
This sequence comes from Agapornis roseicollis, assembly GCA_002631895.1. Taxonomy (NCBI): domain Eukaryota; kingdom Metazoa; phylum Chordata; class Aves; order Psittaciformes; family Psittacidae; genus Agapornis; species Agapornis roseicollis. The sequence goes on from NDXB01000790.1 coordinate 20,472, forward strand.
GTCATGGCAAAAGTGAAAGTATTTCTGTTAGAATGTTCTCATTTTTTCCCTCTTTGACAGAATTGTAGCACTTATTTTTGTTGCAGTAACAGAGTTTTCGTATGCCTTAAGAACTCTTGCTCTGTTACAGGTTTTGCTCTCACTGATTTCTGTGTGTAATTTCTAATTATATTGAGTACAGTATGCAGTTAATCTTACTTAAAGCCATGTCAGTACAATTATAACAAAGTATCTTGTAACAGTTCAGAGCAAATAAATATAATGGAAATTGTACTGAAATGAGCTGCTTGAGGACAGATTCAGTTTTATGATTGCCTCCCTTACAGTAAGGTGAATGAATGATTTTGGGTTTTTTACTTCTTAATATGGCTTTCTCTTCATTGCAAGTGCCATTGTTAGTTTAATACTTAACAAAAGCAACTTCAGTTTAGGTTGACACCACCTTTTGCATGAATTACTGCCTTAAAAGTCTCATTCATCTAACTCTGCTGCTGTCAGCTGCCCTGACCTCTGGTTTTCTGACTGTCTTGTAGTTGTTAGATATACTCTACTAAAATATCTTTGCCTTATTTTCAGGAAAAGGAACCTCTCCGGGTTATACCACTTAAGGAGGTCCATAAAGTTCAGGAATGCAAACAAAGGTGAGGAGAGAAGCACTGATGCTATTATATGGGATGTAGTATGCTGCTTTGTCATGGCCAGGCTGCTAGCTGGAAGCAGGAGAGAACTTTGATTCCTTCAGTTGTTGTTTGCATATGTGATACTTTATTTCGAGGACAGCAGGCAGTTCTGTGCATCAAGCTGGTTTTGATGGTTCTCAATTAATGTGTGTTTCAAACTTGTAATATTCAATCGAGTGTAGATGCATTGGACAAGGGTGGAACAAAGGAATTTCATACAGTCAGGAGTTGGAGATGCATAGGTGCTGTCTGATTTGGGGCAGCAGTTTTAGGAGTCTCTATTCTGCTTATGTAATCTCTGAAACTTTAGAGGCCATTAACTCATCTAAATTTAGATGAGAACACTTTCTCTTGCTGTTACCCTCCCACCAAATGGCAACATACAAAGGGATGAATTGCGTTTGTAGTAGTTATGATGGATACAGATTTTGGTTTTTTTACCAGGCTACTGCTTAGGACTGATACTTTGTGAAAGCATCAAACTGACAGAAATTCGAACAATAAATATTTTTCAGCATAACATGATACGGTTTAGACTGTTCCAAGAAAAAATGGATATAGTATCACACATGCCACTGTAAATTAAAGAGTCTTAGGACTAAAGGGGGTAAGGGATGCTGGTTTGCATTTTTCTTTACCCAAGAAACAGCAGCAGAGGGTTAAGGAAATGCAAAGATCTTCAGACAACAAATGCTCTCTGCATATCCTAGGGTCTCTGTGAAATCAAGTGGGAAGGTTGAACTTGCTGTTGAATTGTTTTTGTGCTTCGTTTGCAGTGATATAATGATGAGAGACAATCTCTTTGAAATTGTAACAACTTCTCGAACCTTTTATGTACAGGTAATGTCTGTTTTTTATACTTTGGGCAAAACAAAGACTACCATAGTCAAAGCAGAGAAGTGTTGCTGTTTGGCTTTTAAAGGTGTGCTTGACTATGCTGTGATTTTCAGAAGGAACGTGATTTCTATTACATTTCAGAAAGGTGCATATAAGAAATCTTCCACACAACAGCAAGTGTTGTGTTGGTAGTGTATGAAAATACTGAACAATAAATCCTAATGTGATTTTATTGGCATTTGTATCTTCACATTCTGTAGGATCAACTCAGTATATTGAATCTTTAATTTTGAAGTACTGAATTTTTAGATCTAGTAATAGATTTCTCAGATTCAAGTTAGTTTACACATTAAAATACCTATTAAAGCACAGCAACCTTTAGATATCCATACCTATTTAGTAATATGGATCCATGTGTACTTTATCCATTGCATCCTTTCCATGTCATCTACAAATCAGAAAGGCTTGCTTTTCATAGCTACATGGGAATGTGATGCTCATAGTACTGGAAATAATGTTGGAGTTTCCCTTGTAGGATCAGAAAGGTCTGTATAGCCTAATACAGGCAGTGGTGCCAGATGCTGAGTTACGAGATGAATACGACTGACATGTTGCAGATGTTTAATGTTGGGTGGATGTGCTAGTTTAATGAAGCTGAAACCTAATTAGGAGATAGCTTTAGCTTTTGATCTGCCTTTATCCCAGATATATGCACCTGTGGTATTCAGTGGTCATCTATGTTGGATTGTTATTCTGAGTAAATGTACAGCTGACCCCCAACAGAGACTGGTTTTTATTTGACTGCAGCTCTTCAGTAAATACCTCACAGAAGCGAAGTGCAGCAGTGACTGAGGAGTACAGGCGATATTGTTGGCCAAAATCTGCTTAAGAGGAGTCAGATCACAGAGTCTCTGTGGGTGCTTTAACTTTTTTGTTTGTTGGAAGTAAAGATTTGAGTCGAGCATGCAAATAGTATAAAAATACTTCTTGCTTAATATTGTATATAACTATATACATATAGTAAATTCAGGGTGAGATTTTAACAAATCATGGTTAAAGCCACAGGGACTTCCATTTCTTAAATCCAGACTACTGAAGTAGGGTAGGGCTGTCATTTTAATGCAGATGGCCAGGACACTGGGCCATTTGCAAGTTGATCACATTAAATACAATGCATGTTGTTTGATCCAGGCGGACAGTCCGGAAGACATGCACAGTTGGATAAAAGCAATTTCTGGGGCCATTGTAGCACAGCGGGGACCTGGAAGATCAGCGGCTTCCGTATGTTACTCTGAACCTGAGAGAAAATGTGATTAATTGACGTTCCCTTGTGCACATGAAGTTCTAATTGGTTTTTGTTCCCCTCTCACCTGTTCTCTGTCCTGTCCTGTAGTAACGTGGCATCTTTGCATGAACTTTCATACAGACTGACATAGGATAGGTTGTGTTTTTTAATTGGGCACTTATCTAAGTCTTTCTTATATATATATATATATAACTATGTGCATTGTATTGTCTTGAATGTGTAGATAATGCAACTGCTAACCTAGAAAAAGTCTTGAGTTCAGTAGGATCTTTGTCACCACTACTAGTTTGGAAGTAAAATTGAAATGCTCTAATTCCTGCGAGGTGTTTCTGCTGATTGCTGAGTTTTGCAATCAACTGGCAAAATCCTAAGTTGTTTTTAACAACCCACACTACTAAATTGTCATTTGCTGTTGTTCAGAGTCTATTGCATATGCAGATACAGAGTCAAATTTAAAGCGACTCCTCTAAGAGATCTCTGCTCGCATGAATTAGTTTCTATGGTTGGAAACGTAGCGTGAACACCACCGAGCTCTACTGAACTGAGGCACTGTGACGAAGCTTAATATTTGTGAAGCCATGTGGATGCCAGCACTTCATGCATTTTAAACTGCAAGAGATGTTCACTACAAAGTACATGAGCTTGTGATCAGCAGAAAAGGTTTCTGTGGTGTCACAGTGTCTCCAAGTATGTGCAGATTTAACACACCGAGTACTTTACAGTTCGGATGTTGCAAGCTGTTGTTTTCACTTTCTGGCTATGGGATGTTTTGTAGTAAACTGAATATATCATTACCCCCATCATCTGAACTCTGAGAATGTAAATCTGGCTTTTGATTACACATTTGCATTGATTCAGTGTTTGTTTAAACTCTAAGCTAGTTTTTGCAGCCAGGAGCTGCTTCACATTTTGGAATACGACTCCCCATCATAAGTTCTGTTTCTTTTTGGGGGAATGAAGATATGCAGATAACTGTTCTTTGTGTATGCTTATTTTTTTTTTTGTGGGGCTAACTGAGCAATCTAGCTATTACTGTCTGCATCACTTCTTTCTTTTTCCCTCTCTTCTCTTCTTTCCCCAAGTATAGGTTACTCTAATCTTAGCTTTGCACTGTGTTCCAGATGCGGCAGGCCAGAAGGCTGTCGAATCCTTGTATACAGAGGTATACATCAAGAACTGGTGAATGCAGCACGTATGTGGGCTCTCATGTAAACTTGCCTTCTTAACAGAGGGCTAGAGACTAATTTGCACTATAAAAAAACTAAAAGTATGGCTACCTGTTGTCATTCCCATTACTTAAAACTAACTAATAAATGATACCATTCACTTACAGGTTCGCACTGTTTTTTCTTGCTTTTAAAATAATTGGGAATTAAAACTGGCAAAACCATGTCATTATATTTCAAAGCATACTGTCTATTTAAACGTAAGTTATGTGATGTCATTGTAACAGGAAAGTATTAAGCCTAATTTGCATGAGAGTTCATATTTCCATTTTACTTTCCATTTGTTTTATGAAACTGCGCAAAAGCAAAATGAGATTTAAGCTACCCACAAACTAATACAGATGCGTGCACAGAAAAACAGGCACGTTGTAACTCTAGCAACTGGAAGGATAATATTGTAGCCTGATTTGCATGGCTTCTAAGTCTCTGCATGAAATGATGCATTCCAGCGTAGAAGCATTATAATGTGTGATCGGTACACTGTTCAAAGCAGTCCATTTTAGGAGTAATCCAGCAGCATAGTCTCTTAACTGTGAAATTACAGTCAGTGTGGGTAGTAAACTCTTGAGTATACTTCAGCTCAATTTATAGACATTTTGTCCTCACATGCCTTACTTTTATGCTATTTACTGAACTCAAGTTCTTGAAAATAAGAATAGTAGGTAAATCACTGAATGATTTTCCTGAATTGGAGAATCAAGTCAGGTGTGAAATAAGGCAATATAAATAGTGCAAAAGACTTCATTAAAACTCAGCAAAAAACTGAAGTCCAAAACAAGTTGCATAGCTCCTTCACCTGATGGTGAACTGTTGTTCTCTATAGTGAACCCAATAGTGAGCTATTAGTTACTGGACTCTGCCAAGGACAAATATAATTATATTCATGACCTTATGTCATAGCATTCCAAAACTTAGGAAACTGCTGTGAAAGAATAAGTATTTCATTTAGGGTGTGTATTTACATCTTGGATACACATCTGTGATGGGGTTTTTTTGCTAATACATGTGCTTGAAAAGTGACTTGACTTGCATACACACATGGATCTGCAGCCCTAATGCTGGTGATGGCGGAAGTGGCAGCAGCTGCAGCCCCTATGGCATGCAGAGTGAAGTAGTCACTGCATCGTCACACATAGCACTTATTCACATCACTTAAAGCTGTATCCAGTGCTGCTTTAGATATCCCTAGGTATCTGCGACATCCTGACAGAACTGATAGATGTGATGCAGATCCTAAGGAATGTTTTGTTCTGGAGCTGTAGATCAGGCAGGTTATCCTAAGACATGTAAAATGCACTCTGTGCCTATGCTGTAGGCATCTAAATGCTTCCTAGGTAGTCTGGGAACTTGTTTCTATCAGTAAGTAAATGGTGGATGATTTTTTCCACAGTATCAATCTAACAGTTATGTAAAGGCCAACAGAATTGTAGCTAATAATATTAAACACAAGAAAATAACTTGGCAATCAGAAGGAATAGCTTCAAAATCAGTTTCTTGCTCCATTAACTTTGGAAATTGTTACACAGTCTTGACAGCACAAAGTAGTTACTATTTTTGTTTGATTCCTGAGGAGATTGGAACCCCATGAGGAGGGATCAGTAAAATGTGCATCACTTCAGGATTTAGCATGGGGGTGGCTGATGTATATGGGTATGTTTGAATACAGTTTTCTCTTGGAAAGGTGTCACTTTCAAATGTGTATTTTCAAAAGGTTACTTAACATAGTAAAATGAGAAGCCTCAATTTGCTGGACTCTGTTATGCAGTCTAAAGAGCTGCTGAACTTGATTTAAGAAATGTAATGTCTTCAAATGAAGAACCTGACATTGTGTCACATACTGCTGTAAGCTCACATTTAATAACACACCGCCTTGAGAAAGCACCTGCCTCCTGCTGCTGTGGCTGATGCTTTGCTTTGTGTATTTTCTGTCTTGATTTTATTGTTTTCTCTGAGAGCAAACTCTGAAACTGCATCTTTCCAATGTGATCTCAATGGCTTCATCTGACACCTGCTCTTCTTTTTCCAGGAGCATCCCGAGTCTTCTTCCGAACCCAACCATGCTCTCCGTTCTGCCATCCCAGCCCCAGCCTCCTCACATTCCACAGCCGCTCACGGCAGCCCTCTGGTCCCAAACCCTCACACCAAATACCCTGCCTTGGAGAAGCGAGGATTTCACGAGTCTTTTACCAAGGCCAGGCCAGGGAGCTACAAGATCCAGGTTGTCACTCCAAGAGAATCAGCTTCCAAAGTGACTGAACGGGGCTTCTCGGAACCCCAAAGTAAAAATGGCACTCAGGAACAGGATCCTGGCCTTGTGGATCTGGATGATGCAAGCCTTCCAGTTAGTGATGTGTAGTGATGGAAGTGTTTGGAGAATGATCCGTTTGTTTGGTCCTCTTAATTTCCTTGCTCGGACTTTGAACCAAAGAAAATGATAGGAAATGAGAACAAAAAAACCGGAACACTGATTTTTATATATATGGATGTGTGTGTGTTTGTGTGCACACATGTGTATATATAAGGTGTTAGTATATTGCCTTTCTGCTGAGGGTCAGAAATGGACCTTAGGTGTTTTCTCAAAGCCTGATAGTAAATCACTTACTAGGGAGGGGCCACTGCACAATTTAGGAGGAAAACTAAAGCAAAAGACAAAACCAAAATGTACTTCTGCAAATAAGCAAGGTACCAGCAACTCTTCATTCCTAATCTGGCACACTTACTAAATTCACAACTAATGCTACCTGGTGGAGAGCTTAGTGCCAACAAATGTGATTATTTAATATCATTTTGAACTGCAGTAAGACTTTAGGCATAGATGAGGATTGTTTCTCTCCGTGACTTTCAGATAGGAAATGCACAGAAAGTTTCTTCTGTTCTTTAGGATCAACAGTGTCAACTGCTTTGTTATCAGACCCAGAATTCTGCACTGTGGGATTCTAATTATGGTGCTGTGAAATGTCCACTAAAATAATATTTTGAATAGTCAGCCTATTTTTGATGCACTCCTGAAGGTGGGTTATAACCTTTTGCACATTGGGTTTTCAATGGACTGCATGTCACGCTGTTTTGGAGGTGGGGAGAAGAGAAATTGGACTTTGGAATTTGGACACTTTTTAGGCCTTTTGAACTAAGTAGGGTTTCTATTGTGTTACATTGGGCTTTGCAGCAATTAATGTCTCTCAAATGTCTAACTGTTTTGAGAATGGTTTTCTTATCAGTGCTTTGTGAGCAGTTTCTTGTCTCTGTATTGATCAGTGGAAGACCTCCTGGGTTAGTTTTGTCATTGTTGGTACTGAACTGTTCATAGTCATGCCTATAACTTTCGGTGCACTAAGAATCTTAAGTGCCTGTGTTTTTTCTCATGTTGTTGAAACACTTTGGGATTAATTATGTACACAAACCATTCCTAATGGTTTTGAGCGTTGGCTGGGAGTTGGTCTGAGTAGCATAGTCTGAAACAGCTATTTAAAACAGGAAACTTATGCTAGGGATACCAGTGTTCTGGTATTGCACCTGCTAGCTGTGCAATATATGTTTTGTTTAAAAGGAGAGTATTTGTTCTTTGTGTACACTGTGTTACGGGGCTTCAGTGATGCAAATGGGAAGAACCTTTACATTTCAAGTATTGGATTAGATGGAGTGTGTCCTGTTCATCATTTTTGACAAAGAAATGTTTGCTTTAATCCCAACCCCACAAATATCTCATGCTGCTGCTTAGTGTGATTCAGATTGTCCAGCTTGGTGATACTTTGGGTTTTCTGGTCTCCTGGAACCTAAGATGCATATCATACAAGTCCATTTTCTCTCCAACTTCCAAACTGACTTCCTGCTTGAGAGATATGGATGGCTTTACCATGATAATTTGTTGATCCAAGGATAGATTAATTGGTGTCATAGAAGAATGAAATATATCTTAACTTCAAAACCTTAAATTCTATCAGCACCTTCATCTTTTTGTTTATCCATAAGCTAACTAACCACTGTCTTAAGGCAGTGGTCTTTGTAAATGACTGGTTTTGTTTGACTCTTTAGGTATATGTGAAAACTAGCACAGAATTGGAAGTTCCTGTAAATGTCTGTACTAGTATCGTAGGTTTTAACTTCTATACAGATAATAGCTCTTTAAAAGCTTATTTTTTCACAAGTACATTCTGTGTGGAAGACACTTTGCATTGAAATATTTTTTACTGTAGTCTAACATCTGAAATCACCCGCTCTGGTACAGCTTTCACACTGCATGTTCATTCTGTTATATTTTGGTATTGGCAATTTTACACATTGGGTGGAGGTAAAGCAGCTCCATTATGGGACTTACAAAAAGAGGGGGGCAAAAAAAAGAAGAGGAATAAAGAACTACTGTTGTAGTTCAGTAGCATAGGGGAATATTTGTGGTTGGTAATTGTCAGGGTCTCCTATTTATCAGTACTTTTATAAATCTATGAAAATTGTTAAATTATTTTAGAAACAGTGCTGTAAATATGTCACATTGAAATTGTCAATAAATCAGTTTGGGTAACTTAACATCTGGCTCAGTTTCCTTGTTAAATATCAGAACAATGTATTTCTTTGTAGATAAAAGCTCAAATTATCCTTTATCCAGCTATAATGTCACAAGTCCCCAAAACTGATCAGGTTGTGTAGCCTAAGAAAGAAATTGAACAGATGAGCTGTTTTTCTTACACTGTTCTTGGTCCCTTCAGTGGAAGTTTTACATGTTATGGAAGGGAAATCAGTCAGGTTTCTTATCAGTGGAAGGGAAGAGATGAGGCACAGTAATGTCAAGTTAACCATTTGGAAACTATCAGGCACCATCTGAAAGAGGGGGAAAACCCAGAACACCCCAGGAGAACAAAATGTAACGTGTTTTTCTGGCTTTATAGTGTTGTATGAGAAAGGTTCTCTCTCCAAAATGCATTCCTGAAATAACACCACCTGGATAACATCAGGAAGCACCTCTCTGTATGGTAGACGGTGTGATACCATCATACTTGAGTGACTGCACTTCCCAAGTCCTTTTCCCTGTTGTAAAGCAGCACACTCTATCTGTCCCAACAGTACACAAGCTTCAGCTAGAGAACAGGAACTGAGGTAAGATACAGGCTGAAAGCAGTTACTCAAATTCCAACTCCACTGCGACACCTTCTGACTGTGAATTACTCCAGGTATGTGCACATCTGCAGCTACACTAGTATCGATGTGCATGCTCTTGCCCCCGACATTTTGCTCCATGACATGCATCTTCTAGAGGAGATGCTGCCCTGAGTGTCTTGAAGCAGTCACACAGGCCAGAGCTGGTGTGGAATGTGGATTTAATTGTACCTTCAGTAGCCATCTTCATTTAAATTAGGTGCTTTCAGCTTTAGCATAACAGCACCAAGTTCCAAAAGCAGCTTGATTGCAGTGGTGCGGAGTTCATGTTCCTAAAAGGTCCTTGATACACCAAGCAAGCTACTAATCTGTGTACAGCAATACAGTTAGTAGTTCCCAGTATTAAATAACCAGAATAAAATACAATCAGTGACTGCAACTCAAATGCAGATAAAGAGGCTGAAAACACCAGTTCTAGCTCATGATCTCACCACATGCATCTCTGCTCCTTAGCTTTCAGCTTTTTCGGTCTTCCTCACTATTTTCATCAAAACCTCTGTTACTTTTCACAGCCTGTTGAGCTGTGGTCACTGGAAGGACTTGGATGCTCTGTCTTCCTACGTGCTGTCTCACACGTCTGCATTCGCTGTGTACTTGTTGCCCCTTTACTGAAGAGGGAATTGAGTTATTCTTTCTGGTCATAGATTTAAACCCACTGTGTTGCAATAAGAAATCCAGAGAAACTGTGACTGCTAAATCTACAATCCACGTGCCTGAAGGTAACTGCCAAAGGGCAATGGTCCAGAATATAGCGCTATTATGCTGGAATATGCCCTAACCTCATGGAATAACAGGATGTCAGCACCACCTAGAGGTCTTGCGCTAGCGTTAAACATTGCTCAACCCGGGCATTTAATTGTAAAGTGTATTTCTGAGTCTTAAAAAATCCATCTTGAGACTCCAGTTAAGTCTTCGGACCGCTCCAAGGTTGTTTTGTTGTGGTTTTGGTGGTTGTTTGCTTCTAAACTCTTGCTCCTTGCAAGCTTTGAATAGTAATGGCAGTATATTGAAGACATCAAAACATCCCTTTCTCCTGCTGTTTTTGTTTAAAACACCAGTTTGTTCCTGACGAAGCTGTGATGTTACAGTGAGAAAGTGAATAATCTGTTAAGTTGCCCAGAGAATAATGAAAGTCAAGGTTTTCTTGTGATGTTACTGACTGGAAAGCAATTGCAGACAATGAGAGGAAACAGAAGGGAACAGAAGAAATTTAACAACTGACACTACATAGACTGGTTTGTGTTGGAAGGGACCTTAAAGCTCATCCAGCTCCAAACTCTGCCATGGGCAGGGACCCCTTCCATAGAGCAGCTTGCTCCAAGCCCCTGTGTCCAACCTGGCCTTGAGCACTGCCAGGGATGGGGCAGCCACAGCTTCTCTGGGCCATCACCCTGTGCCAGCACCGCAGCTCCCTCACAGGGAACAGCTTCTGCCTCAGAGCTCAGCTCAGTCTCCCCTGTTCTGGCAGGTTCAAGCCATTCCCCTTGGCCTGTCCCTACAGGCCCTTGTCCCAAGCCCCTCTCCAGGTTCCCTGCAGCCCCTTTAGGCACTGGAGCTGCTCTCAGGTCTCCCCTTCAGGAGCCTTCTCTTGCCCAGGCTGCCCCAGCCCAGCTCTCTCAGCCTGGCTCCAGAGCAGAGCTGCTCCAGCCCTTGCAGCAGCTCCATGGCCCCCTCTGGCCTCGCTCCAGAAGCTCCACATCCTTCTTGTGCTGCTGCCCCAGAGCTGGACCAGGGCTGCAGGTGGGGTCTCCCCAGAGCACAGCAGAGGGGCAGGATCCCCTCTCTGAGCTGCTGCTCATGCTCTGGGAGTGCCACTCAGCACATGGGGGGGGTCTGGACTCAAGCACACACTGAAGCAGGGTCATGGACTGCTTCTCATTGACCAGCACCTACAAGTCCTTCTCCTCAGGGCTACTCCATCCAGGTTCTGCCCAGCCTGTGTGCTTGGGATTGCCCTAACCCAGATGCAGGACCTTGTAGGTGACCTTGTTGACTGTGTGTGGGGTGTGTTGGCCCACTTGAGCCTGTCTATGTTCCTCTAGATGACATCCCACGTTCCCCTGTGATAAACCAGTACAAGAGAAGCCTCATGCAAACAGCTAGGTAGTAATTCAGTCTTATGTGAATAGCCTTTTTTGAATGAGAAACAAGTATCTGTCTGGTAGATGATGGTACCAAATGTGCAGGCTCAAAACATTAATTATGGCTTGGAAGAGAAGCATAAAGCACCACAAGGCCTTGAGCTGAGCTTGTAGACTTTCAATCACTGCAGTTTAAAGTTTCTGGAATGTACCTGGGAAACTGGTTATCCAGAGTGATACTGCTGGTCAGAAGGACCTTTACACTGTTTCACATGAGTACAGTCTCTTCAGCTACCGGACTGGGAAGGAAGAATCTCTGCTCTTTTAGTAGGCAAAGTAATGCAACGCGAAGGTAGAAACTTGGAGCTAAACCAGAGTCATCAGAGCTGCGGACTGAAGGACAGGACATAACCAATTTGAAACGTCATTCTTTACTAACTCAGCTGCCATTTTAATCATCTTACTTTTTGACTTCGAGGTTTTGCAATTGTTTACATAGGTTAAGACATTCAAATCCTATACAGACCTAAGTTAAAAGTGCATACAGCAATGCAGTTTGTATCTCCTATCACAAAAAAGGCTCTATTAGTAGAAAATATTGATGTATGAAGATCAATTTGTTTTAGGCTCTATAGGAAATCTGTATTACAACAGATGGAGAAATCAGCAAGCACGCCAAAAATGTGCACTCTGAAGGCGTGCAACAGAACTGGTTCTATAAAGATTCCGTATTCATTTGAGATGGGAAAAAGGGAAGAAATTAAAGAGGAGGTTTGAGCGTTTTTAGTTTAAAAGTTAAATGAAATAAAACCAATTTGAAGCCCTCTGTGCTATCTATAGTTTAAACCTCTCATCAGTTCCTTTTAACGTCTTAGTATCTTTAAAGCACAACTTCTGTAACTATTTGATGCTCCAAGCCAGTAAGCTGCTGAAGAACTCCTGAGATGATACTTCCATGGAAGCAATGAACGCTGCTCGCTGGAGCAGTGAAGTGTGAATCCTGCTCCATAACTGAATCGTGTCCATCGGTGCTGCGGTGCTTCACTGCAGGTTTTCTGTGCAGTCTCTCCAAGAACCAGAACCTGGTACTCGCTTGCTACGGCAGTGTGTAATGGGGGTAGTACTGCGGAATATTGCTCCTCAAAGTGCCACCTTTGGCACTGTAATTAGGGATTTGCATTTAAAATGACTGCAATTTCCCATACAGCTCTGCAGAGTGAATGCAGCTTTTAGGAATTTGAACCACTCTGCTGCACGACATTCCTGTTGTGCCCATTCTCTTAATGATAACTGAGCAGGACACCAGAGAATTGCCTGTTCTCAATAGGTGGGTGGCAGCTGCAGGTTCCCATAGCAGTGCACTTGTTTCCTGTACATTAACATTAGGTTCATTATGAAGTTTCCGCGCTTGCTTTCCAAGTCCCTGCCCATAGTGCAATGCTCCTGGTTGTAGAGTTGCCCTCTGACACCAAGGAAAAGCTAAATCCATATTTAACTGTTTCAGACCACCAGTTTCCCAGGCCAGGTTGCTTGGTTTCCTGTGAGGATCCACAAAAGACACTTCTGGTCTTTGCTTTATTCCATGCACTATGCCAACAGCTGCACTTGTCAAGCACTGTGGCTGAATTCACATCTGGAAAAGAGTATGTCGTTTAAATCCCCTGGTTTGCTGCCACGCTCTTTCAAAGTAACAGCATTTCTTTGGTATGTTGCAATGAATCCGGCACTGGGTTTTAAGAAGTCAGGTTGGGGGTTGTGTTGTGTGATGGGCTGTGTTTGGTTGGTATTTAACAAGGCAGAGAAGTCTACAAAGTAGAGAAGTCCTGGGTTTTGAGGGTGGGGGCAGGATGTTAAATCCTGACCAGAAACTGGGAGAAAGCCATCGGCGAATGAAGCTAAATGATAACACAGGTGTAATAAACCTAGATAAGCTTTCTGCAAAGTCCAAGCTGCTTACTTTGCTCAGAACATTGGCCTTATGGACATGCCAGACTTCCCCCATCCTTTCTTTTCTGGCCAGCATCCTTCTGGTCCCAGACTATAATGTTAACCCCTTTCTCTCCTGCCAAATGTCATCTTTTATCATCCTTTCCTTGCTTCTTTCTTCCCACCCTTTCCAGGTGTGCCCAGATGCAGCCTCCAAATACATTTCCTTGACCATCATGTACAGTAGCGATGCAAGGATCTTGTGGCAAGTGCTGCCAGCTTCTCTCACTCCTTTGCCTAGGAAGCCACTGGAAGTAAGAGCTCCTACCAAGAGGCATTCTGCTGCTGGCCTAAACCCAGATCCCAAAGGCCGCACATGATACATTTCAGGTAACGTGGCACCCAGGAAAGCTTACTTCTGTAGCACACCATCACAGTGCAGGAGGGATGGACCTGCTCAAGATTGTCCAGAGGAGGCCATGGAGCTGCTGCAAGGGCTGGAGCAGCTCTGCTCTGGAGCCAGGCTGAGAGAGCTGGGCTGGGGCAGCCTGGGGGAGAGAAGGCTCCTGAAGGGGAGACCTGAGAGCAGCTCCAGTGCCTAAAGGGGCTGCAGGAAACCTGGAGAGGGGCTTGGGACAAGGGCCTGTAGGGACAGGCCAAAGGGAATGGCTTGAACCTGCCAGAACAGGAGAGACTGAGCTGAGCTCTGAGGCAGAAGCTGTTCCCTGTG
>NDXB01000790.1:34519-83277 GCA_002631895.1 Agapornis roseicollis
GGGGCTTGGACTGCTCTATGGAAGGGGTCCCTGCCCATGGCAGAGTTTGGAGCTGGATGAGCTTTAAGGTCCCTTCCAACACAAACCAGTCTGTGAACATTAGAGCAAATTCCAGAGCCTTGGCAGCAGCATCCAAATGCTCCTACCTTTAGTAGTACCTGTGATCTGTAGACGGAGCCTCCCATCATCCAGTTCTGTTTGAAAAGTAGGAGGGGAAATATCTCCCTAGCAAATCTCTCATGTGCAAGTATTTTTGAGAGCACGTTTTTGGCCTCTCTGGGTATTGATAAATGCCCATGGGCTTGGACAGCTCTTCTGTGAGAAAACATTGTGATGGGAGGGATATAGTAACTTGTGGGTTAATAGTGCCTTTCAGGTGTAAGGCATTTCTGCATAGATAAGACTCTGGGATGTATTTTATTCCCTTTGCAGTGTTTAACTGTTAACAAACGTACATCCCTTTTCTGTGCTATTCAAGAAGAAATAAGTTGGGACTCTTCAGCCTAGGGAAGAGAAGGCTGCGTGGAGACCTCATAGCAACCTCCAGTATCTGAAGGGGGCCTATGGGGATGCTGGAGAGGGACTCTTCATTAGCGACTGTAGTGACAGGACAAGGGGTAATGGGTTCAAACTTAGTAGCTTGTAAAGGAGCTTGAAGTGGGGTGAATTATACAGAAAAAAGAACCCTGCATTATGGAAAAGCAAATAAACACAATGGGCGTCTCCAACTTTCTGTGAGAACCCTTCACATTTGAAGTAGTCCTAGGAGTAGCTCAGTATTTAGCATAAGATGTGTAGACTTTATGGGCTGAGCAGCTGAGTTCAGTGTAAGTTAACACCTTACACTTCCCTTTCCCTGGGCAAGGAGACATTCATCTGCCTCAGGTTTTGAACCAGGGTATTGACTTACTGAATTACAGCTGTTCCAAGCAGTTTCCCTCAACAGGGCTTTTGTAAATGCATTTTGAGCTTCATTCATGTCTTGCCTTTGCTCCCCAGAGTGACCGATATCAGAGGATACCAAGCTAAAAAAGACACAGCCATCCATGGAGAGAGGATGACAGAACAAGGAGCTTTCCCACCCCATGGAATTTGCTCCTGACAAAGGTAACACAATAGAAAAGCCAAGAGCCTTTCTGGTGGGCTAGGACCAAACCCCACCACAATTCATCAGTGTCCAGATATTTGGCTCCTGCTAACACATAGGGGTTTCTAAGATCTTTTCCAAACCTGTGATTATCTATTTTTACTGAAAACTGCTCATCTCTCCTTAAAGACTTGTCTTTATTTAAAAGTAAAGGAGGGGGAAAAAACAAAAAGACCCCAAACAAACCCTGAAGCTTACTAAAAATAGCAAATAAGTAATGGATAAAGAGTAATTTGGAACTGCTTTACCATAATATCCATCCATATTATATATGTATGTTTAGATATATTGTTATGTATCCATATTATATGTATATGTTTATACAGTTACGTATCCATACTATATATATATATGTTTATATATACAGTTATCTATTGTTATTATATATATGTTTAGATATATATTCTAGATGGTTATACATCCAGATTTTATATATTTTATCTATATATATTAGAGATCAATATACTGTTTATATAAACATATATATAATATGGATACATAACAGTATAGAATATATATCTAAATATGTATAATATATAAACATATGTATAATGTGGATACATAATATAAAACATGTAAGTTGATATATATACTGGTATTTATCCATGTTATATATGTAAGTTTAGATATATACTGTTATGTATCTATCTTATATAGGGGCATATTATCATATTATATAGGGACTGTAGTGATAGAACAAGGGGTAATGGGTTCAAACTTAAGCAGGGGAGGTTTAGATTGGAGCTAAGGAAGAAATTCTTTCCTGTGAGGGTGCTGAAGCCCTGGAATGGGTTGGCCAGGGAGGTTGTGAGTGCTCCATCCCTGGCAGTGTTCAAGGCCAGGTTGGACGAAGCCTTGGGTGACATGGTTTAGTGTGAGGTGTCCCTGCTTATGGCAGGGGGATTGGTCCTGTCTGACTCTAACTGTTCTATGGTTCTATGTTTTTATATATAATTATATCTATCCATATATATGTTTTTATATATGTATAAACATTAAAAAATAGTTAAACTCATAAACATTTTCAACCTTTTTCTTAGATTTTTTTTAACATTCATGATTTTAATACTAAGGCAGATCTATTGTGAATTGTTCCTGATTACTACTTTGGTCAGTTCTGAAATCAAGCAATTCTCCTGTCATCTCTTTCTTGTGCAGCACTCAAGTTATCAGGAAACAGCAGGTGTGAGGGATTCGTGGTGGAGCTTTCATTGGGAATACTGGTATCTATGTGGTTTCCCCCCTTCAGGTCCAAGCCAAGCAGTTAAGTCAGTTTTGCACAGTAATGATTTTGTGGTCAAAGTTTGATAAGATTTTATATTCCCTGCAGAATTAGGTTTGAATCCAGACACACAGGAAGCTGCTTCCGCTTGCTTGCGTGGCTCCTTTTTAAAGGTTATTCCACTTTTTGCAGCACCAAAGACTTTGTATTCATCTGTGCTACTGCAGCTGTTGGCATCCTCCGTTTCTTAGTGGCAGCTTACAGAATCCCAGCCTGGTTTGTGTTGGAAGGGACCTTAAAGCTCATCCGGCTCCAACCCCTGCCACGGGCAGGGACCCCTTCCACTGGAGCAGCTTGCTCCAAGCCCCTGTGTCCAACCTGGCCTTGAGCACTGCCAGGGATGGGGCAATCTGACACTTAACAGCCTTTCATCCCACCTAATGGTATGTGAGTTCATCAGGCTCCTGGTTATCTGGTGCCTGGTAAAGATTCACTTAAATAATTCGCTTATTCACTTAAATAATCAGCTTGTAATTAAAACATTGGTTATGTTCGACTTCTGATGATCTTAGAGGTCCCTTCCAACCTGGTGATTCTGTGATTCTTGTTGCATTTTCCGCTGTTAGCTTTGGAAACGATGTTTTTTTCTCCTCGGAAAGCATTTGTGTGTAATTAAACCACTTTTCAAACCATCCTGTATGCGCTGGATGAGCACAAGGCGCAGAGGCCTCCGTCCGGCTCTGGCAGTTGCGCAGATCAATCGGCTCAGCTCTCCTGGGCATAGCTGAAGACTGTTTCCTCTCCTCCTTTCGGCTGATCAGCCTTCTGCTAATTGCTGGTACCCACCTCACCCTGCGGCTCCGAGCATCTCGGTGCGGTAAAAGGGGCCGGGAGACGCCTCCCAGTGTCTTCGGGCCCTAAGGCGTGTTCCCAAGGGGAATTTCTCGGCAGCACTTTGTATTCCCGGCAGGGCATTTGCAGGCGTGTATCGCTTTACCCTTTCTACCAGCGGACGGGCTGACAGCATCATCTCTCCGTCCATCCGCTTCTTATCGCCAATGGAAATGTTATCAGTGCGTATTTTAGATTGCCTTTCCTGTAATTCCTGAAGTGGGGAAGAACGTTCAACACCCCCCTTTATCTCCTCGCGTTAGCAAGAGTATGTTACCAGCCTTCCTACCACTGTTAAATCGGGTTCGTGGTGCTAAACAACCACGTTTAACAGCTCTTCTGGTGCTAAACAGGCACTTTTAACAGCTCCGCGCAGCCACGGGCCGGGTCCCTTTGCCCCTAAAAGCCAAGGCGGCGGGAGGAGATGGAGAGCTATAGCCCGGGCTGGAGCCGGTAACGGGGGGTGTTAAGGCATGAAGGGGGGGTCGCCTCTGCCCGGGGGGGCCGTACCCACCGCCTCCGCTCCGCCCCCCCCCCGGCCGCACCGCCCCTCTCGCTGCCACTTAAAGCCGCCGTCCCGCCGCGCCGCGCTCACCGCCCCTCGCCGCCCGCCGCCGTCCCGCCGCGATGCCGCTGCGGGGCTGGAGCCTTCTGCTGCTGCCGCTGCTGCCGCTGCTGCTGCTGCTGCCGGGGCCGCTGTCCCCCGCGGCCGCCGCGCCTTCGGCCGCCTGCCCGGAGCGCTGCGATCGGTCGCGCTGCCCGGCGCTGCCCGCCTCCTGCCCCGGCGGAGCGGTGCTGGACGGCTGCGGCTGCTGCCGCGTCTGCGGGGCGGAGGAGGGCGAGCCCTGCGGCGGCGGTGGCGGCGGCCCGCCCTGCGGTGAGGGGCTCCAGTGCGTGGTGCCGCCCGGCGCCGGGGTCCCCGCCTCGGCTACCGTGCGCAAGCGGGCGGCGGCCGGGCGCTGCCTGTGCTCCAGCACCGAGCCCGTCTGCGGTAGCGATGCGGTTACCTACGCCAGCCAGTGCCAGCTGCGGGCCGCCAGCCGCCGCGCAGAGAGCCTTCGGCAGCCGCCCATCATCGCCATCCAGCGCGGAGCATGCGGGCAGGGTAAGGGCAGCGCGGGGACTGCAGGGACGGGACACTGCGATGGGGTTTCGACCCCGTCGTTCTCTGTTCCCTCTGCTCGGATTGGGGCTCCTGGCTGGACCGGGGAGGAGAAGGGCCAAGGAAAGGGCTGGCTCCGGCCTGGTGCTTCGGTTCAGTGGGAAAGTAGAGCGGGAATGCAGCGCTCGGCTTCCTCTGCCAACTGTCAGGGAATAAGGAAAACAGCCCTATATCCAACTTTGAAACTAAACATCTCCGCCCTCCCCCGTCCCTCCGCCTGCAGGAGGGATGCTGACGGGCTGGAACATGAGGGAAACTGGTTGCAAACCCGCAGAAGCTGGTGCGGGACTACAAAAAATGTGGGCGAAATCCCCGCTTGCGGTCTCGCCCGAGCGCTGTGTCCCCGAGAAATGGAATGGGAAGTAAAGCCGGGAATGCCAGAGCTCTGAAAAGCGGGTCAATGATCACATGCCGGCAGAACAGGATCTCCTTACTCGTTTTAGCAGGTGCTCTTGGTAGCTAAAGAGGGGGATGCTTGTAGCTGAACAGCGTGCTACGCTGACCCTGGGGTGGGCTTTTGGTTTTGTCTTTGGAAGATCGAGAAGTAACAACACACCTGGTAGGATTTATCCGATAGGTTTCCTATTATTTAGTTGTTATTTTAGTCGAATCAGATGTAACTGGAGTACTTGGAGCCACGGGATGGGTGCGGGTTGTTTGTAAACTACATCAGGACATGTTGTTGGGTTATGAAACTGGCTGTGCAGATGCAGTTGATGGAGTCTCCCAGTGAAGTGTTCAGGCTTGTAGAGATGAGGAGTGCAGGATGTGACACGTGAAGGCAAAACCTTCCTGTGGGATAAACAGGGGATGATCTTTACAAGATGCAATCCATAATACAGGCTGGCTTGAACAGTGCAAGCTGTGGCTGCACACTGCTTCCAAGCCACTCAGTTCAGGGGGTAATATGTGAAAACTAGCATGAATTCCACCTTTACTTATTGACTTCCTTCTGGTAAGTCAATGGTGTTCCACTAAGGGCTGATTCTTTGGGGTAGGTTGTACCATTTCTGCATTTCTTTCTTTAAAAACAAGTCATTTCCCAGATGTAGCAGAAGAGTATGCTGATGTATAGTGACTATACATTCAGCTTGCTGATCCTCCACTACAGATCAAACTTAGAGCTCTGGTATTGATACAATCGATTTCTTGTACCACTGGTTTCCCCCTCGGTTTCAAAGCTGCGTTGTGCTCCATGGAACAGCGCTGGCATTTACTGACACTGGAGACAATTCAAGCTTTCATGCTACAGTGTCCTGATCTCCAGTATAATATAATGCCTTGTGAGTTTTATTCTCAATTCATGAAACCAATGTTGTTTTCTTGGTCTGTTCTGCTGAAAGCTTGCAGAATTCAGGCTGCGTTGCAGCTGCAGGTAACATGGCCCTCTGGTTTGTCATATGGACAATGCACAGCCTGCACATAGACCTTGTATAGGAAAACAGCCTGGTGAAGGCTCCTTAAGGGGAGACTTTAGAGCAGCTCCAGTGCCTAAAGTGGCTACAAGAAACCTGGAGAGAGGCTTTGGACAAAGGCCTGGACCTGTGAGGGTGCTGAGGCGCTGGCACAGGGTGCCCAGAGAAGCTGTGGCTGCTCCATCCCTGGCAGTGCTCAAGGCCAGGTTGGACACAGGGGCTTGGAGCAAGCTGCTGCAGTGGAAGGGGTCCCTGCCCGTGGCAGGGGTTGGAGCTGGAGGAGCTTTAAGGTCTCTTTCAACACAAACCAGGCTGGGATTCTATGAAAAACCCACTACAGCAGATACAGACCATGTGTACATCCAGACAGCGGTTCTGTCCCATTGCACCTCTGGCTGCAGTAATGCTCGTTTTCTATATCACTAGGAGCAGAAGGAAAGTTCTGGAGAAGCTGATCAGCAGCACATGTGTATTCCTAGACCACAGCAAATGTTCCTGCAAGCAAAGCTTTTTTCATATATAAAGAACTTAAAGCAAAAAGAAACGGAGAGGAGGCTGTAAAGTGCCATTCCCTGGGGGTGGACTGAACCACTGGTTGAAAAGCCATCGCCTCATATGTGCCTGCTTAGAGTTGTTAACTTTGAATTTCATTTTGAGTTCATTTTCAGGAGTGTTTTTGCTACCTAGAGATGGAATTATCTTTGGTAAAGTATTTCTGTGCTTCCATAGGAACATATCTATATAAATAACTTGGTGAACACACTGCAGTGTCCCAGGGAGATGAGGGAATGTAAAGAAAGTGTTTGGAAAGCACTTTTGTTCTTAAGTTTCACATCACTTTAGAAGTTGGTCAGGTTCAGTATTCCATAGACTGCATACAATACAGTAAAACCTTTTGTCTTTCTCAGTTTTTATCTACTAAAGTCCATTGCTGGTGCTGATTTGGAACTTTGGGGTTTCTCACTGCAGCTTTTCAAATGGCAGTCAAGTTTATGAGAGGATGCAGGAGAGACAGGAGAAGGCTTGTTTGGGTCTATGTGTGTAAGGGGGATGTATTCCTATGTAAATATCACTGATTTGGGTGGAAGGGACCTTAAAGCTCATCCAGTTCCAACCCCTGCCATGAGCAGGGACCCCTTCCACTGGAGCAGCTTGCTCCAAGCCCCTGTGTCCAACCTGGCCTTGAGCACTGCCAGGGATGAGGCAGCCACAGCTTCTCTGGGCACCCTGTGCCAGCGCCTCAGCACCCTCATACTAAGGAATGGCGATCATGGGCCTTAAATAAGCCAAGACAAATTTCACAAGCCTCAGCCCTAAACACTGCTGAGAGGATGGGTGCAGTCGGGTGGCACTGAGGTGCTGAGCAGGTCTCCTGCACTGTGTTGATGTGCTCTGGGGTGCAGGATCAGCCTGCAGCTCACTCTGAGAGCCAGACAAAGCACAGAAAGGGCAAACCAGGCTCCATATGCAGAAGCTCTGTCCATGCATGGGAATGCTTCATCCCTGGCAGTGTTCAAGGCCAGGTTGGACAAAGCCTTGGGTGCCATGGTTTAGTGTGGGGTGTCCCTGCCCATGGCAGGGGGGTCGGAACTGGATGATCTTAAGGTCCTTTCCAACCCGAACTATTCTATGATTCTAAGCTCCTGTACCAGCAAGGAGAGAGGGGAAAGCATCAGTTAAATCAGGACATGCTTCAATTAAATTAGTACGGAATAGGAGGAGGGCTGAAGTGTGTTCAGCTCTGCTGAAGTCAGATGAGGCAAGTGATGGGCAGGGTGGCCAATAGACCACTTTCATTAGTGCTGCTGCTTTCACAAATCTCCTTCACATTGCATGAAGGACATGAGAGATGTCGGTTGGAGGCATTCAGATCTGCAACACAGTGTGTGTTGGTACATGGAAAGAAGGTGAATGTCCTCTGAGCATAAACCACATCTGTGTGAGGCCCATCCCACACGCAGGAGTAAGGTCAGTGCAACAAGACCTCAATATTCGGTGTGCTGAGGCTCAGCGTGCTGGGAGGATGTTTTCTCTTTCCTCTGCAAATACGGTTTTGTTGCTCTTCATTCCCTCCTGCTGCCCAAGGGATGAAGGCTTGGGATGTTCAACACACAACTTCAACCAGTGCTCCTTCCTCTCCTCGCTTCTCCCAGCAAACACTGGCAGGCATTTTAGGACAGCGTGCCCTTCTCTGCATGCGGTGCTCTTCACACTGTAAAACACAAACTGACCTGCGTCTGTCCTTTGACCAGCCTGAGGAGGAGGAAGCTCCTCGTGGCTGCTCTCATTCCTAACTTTCTTCTGCCCCCTTTTTTGAACCAGATTTTTATGGTTCCAGGTTTTTATTGGGTTTCCTGTGTCTGATGTGGTCTCCCGGTAACCCTCAGTGTGCTAGCATCTGCCACAGGCGCTTCATATTTCCCTGCTGCATGCGTGCTCACACCATGATGTCCTATCTGCTTTACATTAAGCACTTCATTACTGTTTGCTTTGGGGGACAATGGAGGTGAGTTTAGGGTAACTCAGTTCTGTGTATCACTGACAGGCACGAACCTTACTATTTCCCTTCACATTACATTATCATTTCATAGTTCCAGAGAAAGGGGGGGAGGAAAAAATGCCACCATTCAAACTCAGTTTCTTGTGAAGTGGCTGCCTTTCTATTTGGAAATGCACCCAAACTGCATCCAAGTGACTGCATGTCATTATTTGATAGAAGGACCTCCATAGCCAATAAATCACTTGTCATTAACCCTTTAAAACCAGCATAAGAATGCAATCCATGCAGCAAAGAATGGGAAAGAGCAGTAGATGGACCTGCCTGAATTCCTTGGCTGGCACGCAGGCAGGGCTAACGGGCTGGCAGGAATGAATAATCAGAGCAGGAAGAGAAACTCAGCTGAGAAACCTGGGAAGGCCGGGAACAAAGCCAGGTATTTATCAGGAGGAAAGCTGATATTGTTGTTATGAACTCGGCTCTCAGCTGCTTCCCAAATGATAACAACGGGCCTATGATGGTTAGCGCGGTGGAAATATGGTGGGAGAGCACTGCAGGTGGCTTGGCAAGTGTGGAGTCTATTGGAAACAACCTGGGAGGACCAGGTGGTGAGGACCCCATGCACAAATGAGTGTTTCAAGTCTTCTTTAGCTGCCTTCACCTCCCTTGGTCATTGTGTTTGGGTGGTCTGAAAGTCATTCCCTTTGGATTTTCCTCAGTCTCTTTTGGAGCAGCAGGAGGGGGGGGAGGGAAGGAAGAGACAGCTGAAGGCAATGGAAATAAATAGCAACATATTTCCAGAAGAGAACCAATTCCCAAGTGTGGGATTAAAGGCTTTTCCAAAGCCAAGTATTCAGCTCTGAGAGGGGGGAGCTGTAAGAAGTGGTTTGTCTGAAGCAGCTCACCTTTTCCCCTCTCCACATCTAGGTTTCCTTTCAGCAGTCATTCCTTAGTCTTTAGACTTCAAACAGTCAGGTCAGTAAATACAGATCTGGAACAAGGGAAGATTCAATCCCTTTCATCTTCTGGGCTTTGAAATTTAAAGGTTACCTGTGGACTGGACAAGGGATACTTAAAGCCGTGAGTAAGCAGCAGGAGCCTTATTAAGCAGAGTTTGGATGTGATGGAGCAGTTAAAGGAAAGGTTTTGCCATCCAAGAAATGGGAGAAGCTGGAAAATATTTTTCAGACATGGATTTGTGTGTGCTTGGAGCGGAGGAAACAGCTTTGGGAACAGAAATGGGGTGCTGGGGAGCTTAACTTTTGTTGCAAACAGGGTCATGCCTCACTCCCATAAACTGCTGGGGCCTCTAGGATCCCAGGCTGGACTTGGCAGAAAGTCAGTCCCCAGCATTTGTAACGGGGCCCATGTGAGTATCTAGTATTATTGTGGAGGCTGTGTTCAGGACATAGGCAGAAAGGCAACTTTATTTTGCCTTCTGGATACAGGTCCTTGTGATTCCCAGATGGGTTCAGAGAGAAGAATACAACTGAAAAATAGATCTCAACTTCCCTATATTGTAAGGCAGTAAAAGAATTCATTTGCCTTGTACTAACTGATGATGCTGACCTCATACCTGTAGGTACAGGAGACTTGTATCTTGAACTTGTAAGACAGGACACAGGCAACTGGTTATTTTCTCTCAAGCTTTAGTGAATGGAGAAGGTCTTGGCTGCCACATTTAAGTGACTGGAGATGAATTGGGCAACAAGACAGGCTGGAATTTCTGGGTTAATGTCAGATATGTTGGTGCCCTGATAAGATAGCACAAGGCTGGAAGCCAGCTGGGTTGCGCAATGCGTTGTGAGTGATCTGCCAGGAGCTTGTTGCTGGAGACAAGAATGTGTGCATGCGCATGAACACGCATTGCAGCAGAATATGTACATGTGTGTGAGGTGTGAGTAGATCCGTTAGCTTTGCGTGCACAGTAACTGCAGCCTGGCACCAGGATGCTAGCTGATCCTGTTGGTGCAAGCGGTGATGAGTTAATGGCACCAGTGCTAAGGCAGTGGCATTGCTATGCTACAGGCACCCCCTTAAAACTTTCTGTTCCCAGTTAACCAAACTGTGTCCTTACATCTGTCATTTTCCCCCATCAAATTCTATCAGGGTTTCTCAGTCATTCCATTTCCCTGCCTGCGTTTGATGAGGTGGGAAAGAGGGACAAGCAATGCATAGCTGCTATATCCAGTTTTGCTGATGAAGCTGTGGCTGCCCCATCCCTGGCAGTGCTCAAGGCCAGGTTGGACACAGGGGCTTGGAGCAAGCTGCTCTAGTTGAAGGTGTCCCTACCTGTGGCAGAGGATTGCAACTTTCAGGTCTTTTCCAATGCAAACCATTCTATGGCTCTATGAAATATCAGCGAGGCAGAGCTGCAGTGACTGCGATTCAAAAGCACTTTGTCTTTTCGGTAGCAATTGGATTTGCATGTATTTTTATTGACAAACAAGTGATGGAGCCAAATAAACACATATATTCCAGACATGCCACCACTGGGACATCATATAAGCCTTGGAAGATCAGTGATCAAATAACTGATTTAATTCAGTATCAGGAATGCCCATGGCAGAGGGTTGGAACTAGATGATCTTAAGGCCCTTTCCAACCATAAACATTCTATGATTCTATGAATGCATATTACATGTAGTAACCATGCTTGGAAGTTATCCAGAGGCCTAAAATCTGAAGTAGTTTCTTCAGCAGAGCATTAGCAGAAGCTCACAATATTTTATCCAGAGGCCGATGTCATTACCCCACGTTACAGATAGTGAATCTAGGGCAGAGGAAGATAAAGAGCTTTGCTGAAGGTCAGCCAGTTAAGCCAGTAGCAGAGCTGAGAGCAAACTGAGCTTTGGAGGCCCTGCTCGTTTCTCTGCCCCTTGCCAGCATTGCTGCTCCATTTTCCATGACTTTTCTTTTCCATTACTCTATTTGTTAAACTTGCAGACTGCAGTTTTGGCTCTGTCTGCAAAGAGCATCGATGATCTGTCAATCCGCATCTGCGGGAAGTCATTCTGGACAGGGAAAGAAGTGGGAGGACCTGAGCACTGAGGAGGAAGAGAAACCCAAACAACTCTCTCCCCTCCCACCATCCCACCTCCAAAATAAACACAACCCCCCCCAGTAATCTCATACTTCAACCTTTGTGGTGGTAAAGGGATGATTCATGCCTTTTTCTAGGGCAAGGTATGGGCTGTTTGGCACTGTCTGCCCATTCTGTATCAGAGGTCTGCATGTAGACCTTTATCTATAGAGGTAAAGCTTGGCTAAGCCTTGTTTTCATTTGTATCCAGACAGTAAAAGCGGGCAAGCCGAAACCACTTACAAATAAGACAACGAATACTCAGATCTGTAAAGTAAAGCGGAATAGATGTGTGGATAAAATGCCATGATGTAAAGAGTCAATGTTTACAGAGAGCTGTGAATATAGCAATTAGAACTCAAAATAGCATAGAAATAGGCATACTTGAGAGGGTGAAATAGAAACCTGTGCTTAGAATCATAGAATCATAGAATAGTTAGGGTTGGAAAGGACCTTAAGGTCATCCAGTTCCAACCCCCCTGCCATAAGCAGGGACACTTCTTATAACCTTTCAAGAGAAACTATACATGCAGGGGAGCAGGGCACTGTGTGACAGTGGCTGTGTCACCAATAGCAGTGCCACCTTCTTTCTGTAGCTCTCCAAATAGGATGGCAGAAGTGCTGTCTGCATTCCTCCAGGTTTGTTTCCCAACCACTCACTGATCTCTAATGTCTACATTAAATCTGGACTGTCTTAAGAGTTGTTCTTTAGGACAGATGTAGAAAATACCTCCAGATGCAGAGGGATTTGTTCAATATGTAGATATTGTGGGGTTTGTGATGTAGTTGCACTGGGTTTATGTATTGTACAATTGTGAAGCCCCAGACTAGGAGGGATGTGTATGTTTTACTACTGTTTTGAGGTTTTTAGATAGATTTGATCCTTCTGTGTGTTATCTCTGGTCACTGCCACAGGAGTGGTGAAATCAATGCCTTCTCCAGCTGCAGAGGAGCAGCATCTGCACAGGAGCAGCATCTTCAGAGGCTTTTTTTAGCCCTGCATCTGAAGGGGCTTTTTTTTTAGGTTTCTTTTTAGAGAAAAAGAATGTTTAAAAAGCATGAAAACAAGAACTTGTTTTTATTCCCTGGTGCCTGCACAGTGGGGTTCCTGGAAGTTGGAACTAGATCTCTCTTAAGCAGGGATTTCTTCTAAAGATGCAGCCAGAAAGTTTCTCACATACTTAAAACAAGACCTTAATGGTTTTATAATGTTAAGAGGAGTTTTCAAGATCAGGCAGCTGCTGGATACAAGTAGGATATAGGAATCACCATATTGTTGTTACTTAATAGGCATTTCGAGGTTGTTTTGCTGGTTCCCTGCCTGTGATGTGTGGAGCTGGGAGGCAGAGCAGGGTGATGACCCGACTTGGAAGGGACGTAAACTGAACAGGGCTGGAAAAAGGAGAGGAGAAATTATTCCTGACTCATCTGTTGTATTTTCAGCCTTCAGCAGAGCAGAGAATACGACGTCTGCTCTAGCGGCTTTAACCTGTTGACTGAAATCCTCTTTTCATCTGTCTGCAGGAAATCAGGCAGACTCTTTTCCACGACGACCTGACTTACATTTCCTAGTGTTTCCAGTTTAGACAGCACCTACTGGTAATGATGCTTTGAAGCTCAGCACGCTTTACCCGTGTCCTGAATTGCTCTTCACCCTTTTCTTTTGGTACCTGAGCATCCTCCTGCACCCTGCCTTCCCTCCTCATCCTCCAGACAGCCCATGCTGTCTGCTGGCATGGCCACCCACAGCCATGCATCTTTGTCACTGGGCTGCTGGCTCGCAATTAATTTGTCATCTCCTCCAATGAGCCCGGGCTCAGCATTGTATTAATATGGCAATGGTGCTGCGGGAACAGCGTGTTCCGCCTCGCAGGGCTGCGTTCCTCCGGCCCGGGGCTCCAGCGCTGGCTGTTTATGCACGGGTTGGTTTCCTCCCACCTCACCGCTGGTGTTTATAGAAGGAATCGCAGTTTCCTGTTGTGTTAGATGGAGCTGTCGCTCCACTCTGGATTCCTGCCCTCCCTGCTTATGCTGGAATTGCTTTTGAGCCTCATCAGCTTGAAAAATCTATTGCGTTTGCTCACTACTGCTGCAATGGTGAGACTTTATTTGCAAGGGCAGCCGGTGCACTTGGCTTGTAGAGGAATTTCTGGCATTCCTGAGAGGCTTTATGGATATATTTTCTCCCTGTGAGGTTCTGCAGGGGTTGCTGAAGCCCGAGACTGTTCCTGTGGGATAGAATAGGGGTTGTGCCCATTTTAAAGATAAATCAAAGTATTCTAATTTCTTTGCACAAGTTGCATAGAGATTGAGCAACACAGTTTACACCACAACACACACGTCCTGAGTGTTCCTCCTTCTGCAGAACGTTTTGACTCTCTGACTTCTGTCTAGCAATTCAGTGGTTGAGTTGCAACAGAAGGTGCTGTGTATCTGATTCATTTACTACTGATCCTGCCTTATAGACAAGAAGTGAGAAAAGTTCCTGTTTGGCTAAAAATTAAAGGTTCAATCTGGAGTTATACAGGAACATCCTGCAAGAAAGCTGCAAGCACACTGCTCCTGACCAATTTCAGTGGCAAGAAAGCCTTGAATTACATTGGGTCTGGATGCTGAAGAGGTCTGTTTCATACTAAGAACAAAACTGGACCAAAGAGGCTGCACCAGAGTTCTCTGAAGGCTCTGTGCTTCACAATTTACTTACCTTCAAATCCTTCGTTTTGGTTGTTTTCTAAATGCAGAAGAGCTGCGTATGTGTTGTGCTCTTCATGTAGCCTGGTCATTCTTGTTACAATCGTCTGCTTTTGCCTATTCATACATTTGCTTCTTCCATAACTTACCCTCTTAAACACTGATCAGGGTAAGCATTAATTTGTGGCTAGGATGGGAATAGGGTGCACACCGAGACCAAGCGATCCTGTGCATCACAGCAGCCTCTGCACCACCAGCAAGAACATCCTGCAGCTGGTGGGCTTTGCCTACACTTTCACACCCTCTTCCCCTCAAAATGAGTAAAATCAGCTTTTGTTCTTGAGAATATCAACTAAAACGTGCAATTTAGTCTCCTTCGTTTTCGTACTCAAACATGCTATGTGAGTGAGCACACACTGGTCTGAAAACTGCATTGTGTGGGCACCAATTTGAGAGCTGTTCTGTTCTACCAGCCCCATGCAGATTCCCAGTTCTGTTTAGCTTGGCAGCTTGTTTTCTGCTTGTTTAAAATCAGTGACTAAAATTAATGGTTTCAGGCTTTGGGATAAGCAGGGAGAATGCCGATTTCCAAGCCTGTTGCTTGCAAGATCTTTGTTGCATGTGACCTGGTTAAAAGTCGTCAAGAAGGAGCTGAGCATCTAAATGTGATGATGATGAAAATGGACTTTACTTTCCTTTTCCAGATTTGCCTTTGTGCCAGAAAGTGATTTGACTTTAAATCCTCATTTTAATCTGGCAGTGGTCCTTGCTGCAGGAAGTATTTTAAGCAAATACAGGTTTGTGCACTTTACTATTGGGAAGAATAAAATGCTTGGAATCTCCCCTTTATTTAGCGCTAAGAAAATATTTTTGCTTTTGGGGATGCCACAGTAATGCAGATTTTATCCTAAGAAATCTGTGGGTTTCTCCTTGGATTATACAGGGAAAAAAGAACTGATTTAATACTGCAATTGTTAGCGAGGTGCTGTGGTATAGACCTCTCAATAGTCTCTCCATCACTCTAGAAGTTGCTCTATGATACGTAGAAGGTTGTTTCTTATTTTCTTGGTGTTTTCATTGCGTAATATCCTTTTTTTGGTGTATTACACAATTTCTCCTTGAATAGGAAGGGCAATATTTAGGCTTGCAGCTTAATTCTTTAAAAACAGTCGGTTCTGGAAACGTTCTGTGATTCCCATACATCACTTTTTCCTTGCGTCTCTCCAGGGGAGCTTGCTGATACCACCATTTTCAGGGTGAGCTAAGCACATTTGCTGGAGTTTTTGTTTCTGTAGCAGCATCAGAGGTTTAACGTTTTCCTATAGGACATGGTTGGGAGTTTGTGCAAACCCCAGCGGTTGGAGTTTCATTTGGGAAGGTGGAAGCTCTCCAAGTAAAACTTTGCAGGCTTGCGGTTTGTGTTCGTAGTCACTGGTTCTGTCAGCCCAGAGGTTTCATGAGTGCTTAAACCCTTCTGGCTTCAGTCTGTAGAGAATCCCAAGCCCAAGATGTTCTTTCGGACCTGGGGATGTGTACATGAATATAACGTTAGGCAAACAGCGAGTACAGGAGGAAGTAATCATCTATTTTGGACAAGGGCCTGTAGGGACAGGCCAAGGGGAATGGCTTGAACCTACCCGAACAGGGGAGACTGAGCTGAGCTCTGAGGCAGAAGCTGTTCCCTGTGAGGGTGCTGAGGTGCTGGCACAGGGTGATGGCCCAGAGAAGCTGTGGCTGCCCCATCCCTGGCAGTGTTGAAGGCCAGGTTGGCCACAGGGGCTTGGAGCAAGCTGCTCCAGTGGAAGGGGTCCCTGCCTGTGGCAGGGGTTGGAGCTGGATGAGCTTTAAGGTCCTGTCCAACCCAAACCAGGCTGGGATTCTATAACTTTCAGCAACCTGAGCAGCTTAGTTAGCCCATAAGCTTCAGCAGGTTGTGGTGCCTCTGCTTGTACTCTGTTACTGGGCAAGGATTTCATAGGCACACTTCTGATCATTGTAGAGTTAATGGGAAGAGATAGATTGCCCATAGATTCCTGGCCTCAAGCCGTGTTTTCCTCCACTGATGTTATCTGACCATGGGAGTCCTTTTCCTCAAAGGACAGGGCCATGACACTTTTCATAATGACGAACCTGGAGAAGGTTGCACCCTCACTGCAGTTTACATGATAGCATCCTCTTTAGCAATTATAAGCTTACAAATACTGATAGTTGCTGCTGTCTATGATTAATGTTTTATGGGAAGTTGAGGGGTTTTTATATTTAATCTTACTGGGAATGAAAGTTTCTTGCTGTCTGTAAAGAAATGGAAGGCTTGACTCCAGACTGAATCCAAGCTTTTTGACTTAGGACATAATGATACCCACTGTGGTCACACACCAAGCGAGGGAGAGACTTGCTGGTGATTGCTGGTGTTTGCCTGTTTTCCCCCCTCTCTGTATCTAAGATAAAAAGTCCCATTGAATAAGATAATTGTGTTGGTTTTAGCTTCAGACACTGGAAAGGCAACATGGGAATGCTGGGAATGTCATAGCACTGGGTGCAATTGGGAAACCGAGGAGAATGGGCAGCGACCCAAGCTGGTCCTGATGGATGGGAGCAGAACTACTTCAAGAGGGGGAAAACACATGAAAACTAGATGGGAAAAAATCCATTTCTGACTGAGAAGCTCATGAGAGATGGACCTACACTAAGAGAAGACTTTCCAGAGCAGCAAATACAGTTCTCACAACAGAAGGGGTGAGGTTACTTTTATGAGATTTCTATCTCCAAAGCATCTTTCCAGTCTAACTCAAAATATTACCAAAAGCAGCATGTCTGCGCCCTAAGCATTAAAGCATCACTTTGAGCAATGACCTAATCAGAACCCAGATCTTACTTTGCTTTTTGGCTCATCTTTATGAAACCAAGTTATTTGAGCTGTTTACAGCTGGCTGTGGTTTTTATCATGGCTTGGTATTCCTGTCTTGCCTCCTAGCAGTTTGTTTACTGATATTAGCCCTTTTCATGCCAGTTGGCAGAGATTTTCCTTTCCATTCGAGGTCTGACAGGGAGCACACCTTTGAAGTCCTTGAGGAATTAGTTGCCTTGGGAATTTTTCATGCTGTAACCTATTTACAGGGGTTCCTTTTTAAGTCTGTTTTTGGTCATTAACTGAATTCACAACAATCATCTTTATAATGTCATTAATAAAGGTTTCTTAACCATGCTCATGGGCATTTAGGGCATTGAGCAGTAGTTCAATAAAAAGCTGTACCAAACACAATCACAGCATATAAATAGAAATAGGAACGGTCTGTACAGATGTGAACATCAGAGCTGGAGGGTATTTAGGAGCTAGAGCTTTATTCTCCTTAATTCAACACTGGGTATACAAAAGAAGCAGTTTGGAACTGAGAAAACTGCATTTTGGGGATCTATTTCAGTATGGAATTAAGGAGCTGGCCACATGCTTGTGGAGTACCTGTTAGTCAGGATGGATGCTGTTAGATGTATGTGTGAGAATATACAGGCAGTGGGGATTAAATACTCAAACGCATATCAGCAAGCAAACCTTAAAGCTGTAGCTTTTCTATTGCTTAATAGTCAAGCACAGTCCACTAAATCACTGCAGAGTCCCCAGCTCTTTAAACCTGAAAACTTGGAGGGTGTTACATGGTATTCATTCCACTCTTCAAACTGTATTGTCCTAAAGACCCTGAGCTATGAGTGTGGCTGGAAAACATGTGTTTTAGGAAAGCAGAAGTTCTGAATTTCCCTGCTGTCTCCTACAGGGGTTGGTGATGGCTGGAAACTACCATATGGTGGTTGAGAAGTGAACATCTGCGCAGATCTGGTTTGGATTATTGGTGGGT
The DNA here is from genome assembly GCA_002631895.1 of Agapornis roseicollis. Lineage (NCBI taxonomy): Eukaryota > Metazoa > Chordata > Aves > Psittaciformes > Psittacidae > Agapornis > Agapornis roseicollis. The sequence goes on from NDXB01000790.1 coordinate 52,478, forward strand.
TTATGGCATTTTAGGCTTCCATGTAGTAGCCTGTGCCTACTGGTGGTTCGAATCTAAGATAGTGATTGCTTGTAGTAAAGTGTTCCTCTCAGCTCCCAAATACATTGGTCAGTAATCCCAAAGAGCAAGTAGCTAAGGTGAGCATGAAGTATATATGTAATGGGCAAATGGCATGCCTGCACTCATGACCATTCTGGTCTGGAATCTTTTTTGCCCCATGATATTTAGTGATAGAAGTTCTCAGCATATGAATACCTTTACTATAGCCTTCAGCTTTAATGTTGTCCCATGAGGGTAAAGACCAGTTGCTAGGAATTTTTGTGTGTGTTAGCATTCATCAATGAATTCATCTGAATGGTACTTGGACTTCTGTTTATTTGCTGGGGAAAAGAAGGTATGTTTTCCATTTAAATGGGCAGTTGTTCAAGAACTGTTGCAAAACGGTGTTACACAATGCACGAATTCCTGATGCATAAGCAACAGGCAGGCGTGGCAAGCTGTTGTAAGCTTTTTAGGTCAGTATGCCATGAATCAGGATTTATTATCTAACTCTTTTCAGAGTATGAAATTTTGACCTTTTCGCTTGTGACTTAGTTTGGGACAGCACAAGGAGAAGGGGGTTATACATGAAGCACTGTTGCCTCTAATATCTGGGTGTTTGGAGCTCCCATTTCCAAGTGAAGGCGGCTCTCAGAGCTGAAGTGTTAGCAGTCTCACCACGTACAGCTTAGGCATCCTTTCTCTTCCTGAATGGCTACATGTAAAAAAAGATTGAAGGCATTAAACAAAGCTGTGTGTTTTCTGTGCAGTTCCCTCATCCACAGGAGTGTTCTTTTCCAAGGTCAGGATGTGACCTTTGGATGCCTACAGCTGAGGAGAAAACTGAGGTGAAATCATTTCATAAGAGGAGATCAAAAAGCGTATTGATGGATACAGTAGTGCCCCATGGCGTTTTATCCCAGCATTGTGGTAATCCAATCTGATAATCTGCCAAAGCTCCTATTCAATGCAAATGATTAATTCCAATCTGCAGTTCTCATTCTACTACCAGTTTTCCAAAACACTCATGGTGGTTGTCAGCTTTATAGTGATGATGCAGGTACATTGAATACTGAATGTTGCTAATAAAGGGGACATAAATCCTTTGGTAAATTGATGTTTTTCAATCAGCAAGTCCTTATCCCTTTCTGGGATTAAAGGGCAACAGCTTGTGTGTAAATCAGAGAAAGCATAGAATGCTTTTGAAGAAGGCAATAGGTGAGGACACAAGTTCCCTGATTGACGTTCCTGCTTTATAAAGCAGATTAACATCTCTGAACTCTGATCTGAAACTGAATAGCAGATTATGTGGTTACTGCTGTTCATGACTGATTGCATTTGAAAGCCTTTGAGATGCTTCATAGGGTATAAACAAGGAAACAACATGTTCTTTGAGCATCAGTGTTTGGGTTGAGCATCAACCCCTCTCATGAGGGCAATGCTAAGTCACCTGAAACCTGTTGTTCACCAGAATCAAACCAGTATCTGGTTAGTGTTACAAGCAGCAATGTTTTGCTCCTCTGAATCTCCTGCCATGGGTTTTGCCTTCAGTATGTACTTGAAAATGTGCAGTTTTCCACTAGTTTTCAGCTAACGAAGGTCATTCAAGTATTGGGATGACTATAGGATACTCCTGTGTATCTACAATACTGCAGAAAAACCATCCTGTTACACCATCCCTTAGAGCCATCCACAAGCTGCTTACTGCTTTAATCTCTGAGTGGATTTAGAAGCCAAATGGCCAGGGTGGATGGGAGCAGCACAGCACATTCATACTCATCTGAAAGTCAATTACAGATTTGGCTTGTGCTTTTGTAACGCGAGATGGATGCATCAGATAAAATGGTGAAAACAAAGGGTGTTCCTTGCCTCTAGGGTAATACAGAATAACTCTTTGGGGTGTTCCAATTGCTTAGTTGCTCCCCATTTGCAAATAAAATTGGTTTGCCCCCAAACTGCTTGAGAAGATGAAGCTGTGTCAGAGTTGAAGGTTGTTTTCCCAGAGATTTAATGGATGTTTAGGCATCTGATGATGCAGGCGGGTTTTCTGTCATCCACAATAGGAGTTTGGTGTCCCCTTGCTTTTGAAAAATCCCCCTGACCTCTCTGGAATACTCAGTGACCATGAGCTCTTGTGTTACGGCACTGCCCAGGAATGCAGAGCTTTGTGGTCCCATTGTTTTGTGTGCCTATCTGATTTGTAGCCTTGAGGGTGGTTCAGTAACTTCAAAGTAGGTGGGACTGGCTCTTCTATGGAGTTGATGGACCACAGGTGATTATAGGTGGAAAGGATGCCTTGGGTATGGTTGTGCAGAGCATGTGTAATGTGCGTGTATGTTTGGGTACCAGGCAGAGGCTGGTGGTTCAAGCCATGGGGGACACCAGTGGGAAGGCAGCTCAAACCTCATACCCAGGTTACACTTGAGCCACAGGAGTTGCTGTAGGTTTACATGGGGTTAGAACTTTGTTGTCCTCAGCATTCAAAAGCCAGTAAGAATGAGTATTTTGGCAGGGGAACAGAGCCTGTTTGTTTAGTTTGTATGGTCTTCTCAGATTAAACAGCCCATCCAGAAAAGAGGTGAGGGCAGAAATGGGGGCATTTGAGTACAAAATCCCTTTCACAAAGGACGAGCAGCACGGACATGGACTAAATACTGCGCGCCTCCAGTGTCCCATATCCAAGGCCAGGCTGGACACAGGGGCTTGGGGCAAGCTGCTGTAGTGGAAGGTGTCTCTGTCCATGGCAGGGGGTTGGAACTTGGATGAGCTTTAAGGTCGCTTCCAACACAAACCAGTCTGGGTATTCTATGATCCACGGGAGCTGCCAGCAGTGCAGTGTACCAAACCAGGGTCTGCAGCTACAGCCTCATGGCTCAGTTATGTGCACATGAAACAAGAAGGTTTCATGGATCCCTTAATGATAAAGCACGCTGCCTCTTCTTGTGCAAAGAAGCAGACAGAAAATCTGTGGGCAAGGGTTATACTGCAGATGACTTTTAAGGAGGAAAAAGATATCCAGTTGGAGGTTTTTTTTAATTCAGGTGTTTTGCAATGACCCTTCTGTTGTCACTTGGAGAGCTCATGACACGTCTTCTGTTTCTATTTCAGGCCAAGAGCACCCTAATAGCCTGCGGCACAAATACAACTTTATTGCAGATGTGGTGGAGAAGATAGCTCCTGCTGTGGTTCACATTGAATTGTTTCGCAAGTAAGCAAGATGCCCTGCTCTGATTTTTGTGTTCTTGAAAACAGCTGCCAGCATGCCAGCAATGTTGCCTGATGCTGTGTAATAGCAAAGAGGGGGTTTGAGATGATAAATATTTGTCATGCGTAAGAATTAAAGACAACTTAAAGAGTCCTGACTGTAAAAACATCTGTTCAACTACTGCATGTGCGTTATCTTCTTAATGATAGCAAGTAACAGCAGATACCCTAAGGCATTAAAAACCACCAAACTCTTTGGGGCTGTCTGGTTTTTAGTGATTTGTGATCTTTCAGCTTTTTGCAGCTATAAGCATTTGTTTCCCGTGTCTTTTAGACTTCCTTATTCGAAGAGGGAGATTCCTGTTGCCAGTGGTTCAGGGTTCATCGTCTCGGAAGACGGGCTGATAGTGACAAACGCCCATGTCGTCACCAACAAAAACCGGGTGAAGGTGGAGCTGAAGAATGGTGAAACATATGAAGCTAAAATTAAAGATGTTGATGAGAAAGCTGACATTGCACTAATTAAAATAGATTCTCAGGTGAGTTGTTAAAGCAGGACTCATTGCATGCCTCTTCATTTGTTATCCTCCATTCCAAGACTGTTGCTGTTCTTCATGCTCAAAGGAAAGGCTGGTAGTTCAGTGGTCTGGGTTATAGAGAATATCTGAGCTAGGTGGAGACATGTTTTTAAACACCATGTTTGTGGTTGGCAGTAGTTAATTTTATCACCTGTCAGTGTAGTGCAAGCAAGTACATAGCGCTTCTGTATGTATCCTCAAAATAAAAACCAACAACATAATTTGCTGGCTGCTTTACACACACATAGTTGCTCGTATAACTCTCCCTTTGATAAGAAATGGGGGTGTTCCCTTGTTTCCGATAGAAGGACATGTCTTGTGCTTCTATACTGAAGTCACAAATTGCTTTTAGAGGATGTGTTTGTCCCTCTGAAGGGCTGTACCGCACTGATGCAGATACTAAAATGGAAAATGTCTTAGGGAGAGCCTTGTACATGCAAATTGAAGCCCTTGGAAAGATGCTCTTACACGGTAGGTGGTTTTCTGAACAAATGGAAATGCAACTTCCCGTCTGTAGTGCACCCCCATCTCAAGCATGCAGTTGTCAGCATTATTCTGCCTGCTGCAACAGCAGAAGAGCTGTCATGCAGTTCTGCGCATTCGACAGCATAGCGCAAGTGGAATACTGTGTCGAAACACTGAGTGATGCAGATGCAGTTAGACGCACGTGGTTGCTTGGGGTGCTGCTCATATTGGTTTCCCTTGTTTGGACTGTTAGTTAATTTAATGGGAGAGAACGTTTCATTTGAAACACATGACTCAAAAATGTGTAGATCTTGCAGTGTTGTTTCAGTTCAGACCTATTCCCCAGCGAGGTCAAAAGTGTTTGTGCCAGAGTTCATGACTAAATCAGACGTCTAATGCAGAACCCTTGGATCACCCAAGATATGAAGCGCTCCTGCTGCTCCCTTTCCACCTTCATCATTTAAAAGCACTTTTGTCTTGTTTAAAAGCTTCTTTACAGCAACATGGCAGAAAACCTGCACAGTACCCAGAATGGTTTTTGCCATGTTGTGTTTTCCTGAGGTGTAAACTATTTACACATCTATCAATCACTTATTTTCTCATTTTTATATTAAGCAAAAGTAGATCTGCAGTAATAAAGGGATGAAAGCTGGCAGCATTGGCACGGGTTGAAGGGCAGCTGGAAAAGTGACTCTAAAACTGGCAGCACAACATGGTAGGGAAAGTAGAAATGGTGGTGAGAAGACTTCAAGCAATAGGAGGGTGAGTTTCAGAGAAGAGAGAAGCTGGTGAAACAAAGAGAGGAGATGTTTAACTGATGTGACAGATTATTTTGGGGCCTTATGAAGAGAGCAGACAGAAAGTTTTATGTTATTTGAAACCCTAAAGAAATGGCTCCAAAATTTCCCTGGTAAACTGCTTATGGGAAGGGAGAACCTGGAAAACTGGCAGCAGCTTGGAAAGAAGGGAATGCAGCCAGATGAGCTGCCTGTAGTGGAAACCACTGTTAAACAGGGCTGGGATTGGTGTTTCTTGTTATGACTTGCAAGATGGCAGATGCTCTGCTTTTTAAAGTGCCCGCTGTGTAATTAAGTTGTAGTCATCTTCTCCCATCAGTTGAATTTTGAATGTAGTTGTGACTCTGTTTTGCAAGCAGCACATCAGCATTGCAACCTAATTCATTTATATATATTTGCAAGGTCTTCAAGGCAGGAAACCAAATCTTGAGCCAAATCTGCTAGTTTTCTTTATGGGGAGGGATTGACCTACTCATATTCAGTTGTCTATGAGAAAAAAGAGCTGGTTTTAATGAAGCTTTGGGAAGTATCTCAGTGCCTGGAGGCTGAGCTTCCGCTGTCTTCCTCTCCTAATGGCAGCTTAGTGCATCCATCTGGGTAGAGGAGATGAAACATCATGTCTCTGCTCTAAATTAGGTAGAATATGGATATAATTGGGTCTGACATACACTTGCTCAGTGCTGTGTCAGTTGTAGAACCTTGTGTGTTCTTCCCCCATGGCCCTTGCCTCTTGCATTTTGGAATAATTCTGAGAAAACATGGGGCAAACTTCTTGTATTCCTTGTTTTTTTTTCCTGGGATGGGAGACCAGTTTCCCAGCTGGCTTTAGTGACGTGGCATTTGGAAATCCCAATCCGACGTGAGGCCTGAATCGTCTCTATGTACAGGAGGGATGATGCTTTCTTTGCACTTGGAGAATTAGAAACACACCAAAAGTTAAAGTGGAAACACAGCTCAGAAGCTGGTTTTCAGACTGAACTTTCACAGGATGTTTGTCTGTATCCATCCAAGTTCAGTGTTTGAGCTTTCCTTTCTGTACTGAAAAGACTTGCTATCATACAGCTTGATAAAGTGGCTTTTTAACATCACATAGGCAATAATTGGTTGAAGTTGAAATGTATTTGATGACAGAGGAAGTCAATGTGATGGTACAAATAACCCTTTAAATGTCTGGATGTGGCATGGGAACCAGCCCTAAGAGTTTTTCTGAAGTTAGAGGCGAAGTTCTTCCTTTTGCATGAATTGTTTAAAGGTGACATCAAAGACACAGAATGCTGGGGAGGGGGGTTGTGTTTTTGTGTGACATGCTAAGGCAGGATCTGAAGGATAAAGAACGCCTTTGTGGTTAGGAGCAGAACTGGGCTTGAAGCATGAGTTTAGGCTGTGAGCTGGCATTCCTAAAACTGTTAAGGTTTTGCAGCAGCCTGCATGTTGTTTTCCTTTACGGTGTGAACAACTGGCCAAAGACATCACTAGAACTAATTTGGCTTTGCTGAGTGCAGTAGGATATGAAAGAGGATGGTAAAATCTGGGCACCAGTGAGGATGAACTGTTTCCCTGTTCATGGTAAAGATGAAATTCTTTGCCATGAAAAAACACTTTGCAGTCAACGAGGAACAGAAATTTGGGGGTTGTTATTCTACTCCTAAATCATGCTAATTTTTACAGTCTATAAAAGAAGGCAGCTGTGTTTCTTGTGTCTGTCATGGCACACAGCAGTTTGTGCCAGTGGGAAGTAAGATTGGAGTCAAGTGCGGTAAACACGAATGCTGCAATGTAACCATCCTTCCAACTGCAAACAGCTTTGAGGAGAGAGCAGTACTAGAAAGAAACAGTGCAGCTGCAGCCAGCTCGGATATAAACATGCAAAACTTATAAATCTTGCTAGGAAAACTGGGGCTTTGGCAGCACAGGCAGAGGCTGGTGAAATAACCCATCCTGTGCGACACATGTGATGCTGCAGTGAGCATGAAACCCTCAGGAACATTGCACAGCATTCCCAAGAAGCAGATGCTCTTGAGCTGGCAGAGCTGGACTGTGAAATTCACTACCTTGTTAAATGAGGATGTGTGATACAGCTGATGAGAACTGTAGGCACCAGGAGGAGGAAAGGAAGTTTTAGGCTGGTTTAATGGACAATGTCAGGATTAATGGAGGGCAGAATTAAGAGAGAGCCCTGTGCCCTCACCCGGATCAAAGCTGGAAGCCAAAATTAGTGGGAGGTAAAGATGGCTTTTGCCTGGAGACCCCGCTCACCCCTGGAAATAGGACTGCCTTCAGAACTGGTCTCTGTGGCGGGTGCCTATGGTTTGGCAGTAACAGTGCAGAACTGGGGAGCACCATGAAGGCCTTTAATTTGGGGTGTATCTTCTTCCTAAGTGCTTAAAAACAGCCATGAGACATTGGCTGCCGACTGCTATAGCACGTGTATCAGGGGAGACATGCCCGGGTCTGAAGGTTTTTGTTCCTCAATGTGACCAGTCACTGCCTTCTGTATCCCAGGCAGGATTTGGCCTCTACATGGTGCAGCAGTAGTGGGTTTGTGACCGACCTCTAACTTGTGGTAGTATCTCAGCCCTTTTGCTTAAGGTTTTTCCTCAATCTTACTAACAACCACTTAGTTTGACGCTTAAATCAACAAGACTTTCTGCCCTCATTCCTTCAGTGGTTTCATGAGGCAATGCAGCATCTGTACCTTTGTGGTCTGAGAAGATTTGCTTTCTGTGTGTATACAAACTGGAGGAAGCAGCAAAGCAAACTTCCCTGTTTGTGTATCAATATTTTAATAGCCCGCACTTTGAAAGAACAAACTCCTCGAGCACCAGATGTCCGTGGCTTGTCTAGAATGCTATTTCACTTTGGAATCTGTTGCTGGATGTTACATTGCTTCCTCTTGAGAGCCTGAGGAAGCCCACGTATTGCTTCCAGAAGTCTACAGAACCCATAGAGTGAAGTAGCTCATGAAAAGCTTGGATGTTAACTCATCAGTTTAAGCAGTGGTTTCCTGATATCTTCAGCTCCTAGTAGTCCTCGCTGCAGGGATGATGCGTTGGTCCAGCTCCCCATGTAGCAAAATGCTTACATGCCCCTGGGATGGGTCTGCCAGCAGCAGGGTGCTTTATTCCATTTTATATAAGGGAGAACAGCAGTATCTTGGCAGGTAGCTGAAGTCCTGGTGACACAGCAAAACACGCTTCATCCTTCTTCCTATTTTTTTTCTGCAAGCTTCCCATGCTCCATATTTAGATAAGGAGCCTCAGTTTTGTTTTTCTAACTATAGATGAAATACTTTTGGAGGCTTGTAATGCATTCAGCTCGGGCTTTTCATTTGCTTTGGCCTTCTGTCAAGCAGTTTCGAGATGGTGGGTGATACTCCCCATTTCTATATGTGCTCATGGGCCTGTGGTTTTGATTTTGCTGTAGCACTGAATAGTTTCATTAATGAGAACAGAAAGGCAGTTCCCAGAGAAGCCCTGTGTTTTGCCAGAGTCACTTACAGCTGCATTAGGATTCTCTTCAGGCATCTGCTTCTCTTCCACCTAAAAATAAAGAACACGAGGGAACTCTGTTGCTGTGTAAAGCAAACTTGAACTCAGGACATTTGTTTCCTCTTCATCGGCTTCTTGAACTGCAAACTGATTCCTGTTCTTCCTTCCACAAAGGAAGGAGATTGCAGAGCAGAGAAGGGATTTACTCACGTTCAGTGCCAACATGGAGACAGGGTCGCTTATTTCATGGATATAGAAGTTCCAAGTGGAACAGCCCCTGGTTATGGCCATCTGTCTTTTGGGTTTTATTTCTCTTTGGCAGTGACCCTGCCTGGTGGCAGTCATATGCTGCCTCTTCTTTTAGTTTCAGAGCTCATTTGTCCCGGCTCTGCTGCTTTTACCTGACTCAACCTGTATTGCTAGTATACACCAGGTCAACATCTGGCCTCTGGCTGATGATGCTGTTGTTCTATCCTTGTCCTAACCTCCTGTGCCACAATAGCTTATTGTTGAATGGAGCCGTTTCTTGTGGTGCTGTGCAGCTCTCCGTTTTCGTGGGAGTGATGTTTATCCAGGGCTTGAGTCAAATCCATATATAAAAATGTCTGAAGCCCTTTGGGATGAGAAAGGCTTAAAATATTAACACTAATTAATGGCTCCTTCTCTGGCTGGCTGTAAACAGTGAGTCATGTGCCACTTATGGGTTTGCAGGTTTAGTCCTATTTCTGCGTCCCTGCAGAATGCCTGCTTGCAGATTTGTTTTATTGAGTAAACACAGATCCCAGCAGAGCCCCGAGGCTGCATCAAATGAAAAACGGAGGGATAGGAAGGATGTTATGTGTTGCCCAAGGTCATGCAGTGAGTCACTGGGAAAGCTGGGTTGAGGTGCTGGGTGTTTCTGGCTGCCTGTTTGCTGTGCTGCAAGGCAGGCTCGTTTGCCTGGGATTTTAATTAACTGCTGTGGCAAATCTATAGTTAACCCAAGAGAATCACGAGTTGTAACGGTAGCTGTGTCATCCTGATGACCTGGGAGAATTGAAGGGTGCCCCTTTATTAAGTGTGGTTGTTAAGAGCCTTAAATCCCAAGTACTTAAACTTGGTTTACAAGGGTTGCTTTAACATTCCCGACAAGAGCTGGCCAGTGGAAGGGTGTGAGGGCACAGACAGAGTGTGCATCTCATATGATTCTGGTTACAACACTGCTCTAAATGCTTGCCTTGCATTTCCAGTTCTCCTCCTGTGGTGTGCAGGACATACATCCTACTCGATCCCTTGGTGCCCAGGGATTTTGGTTGCATTTATACTGCTTTCACTACAAACCCACCTATCCTGTGTAAATAAAGGGGGGTGTGTGTGTGTGTGTGTATGTGATAGTGGAAAGTTTAAATCTGAGCATGGCAATGTTATTTCTAAGTTTTTCTAGAGAGAAAACCCCCAAATTTAAAGCCACTACAATGCATATATTTATTATAACCAATTCATCGTAGCATTTACTTACAGAAGCACTGATAAGAGTTTATTTACATGCAACACTGTTAGTGTGCTTCGCACCACACAGCAAAATCAGAAGGAAAAGAGAGCACGTTTTCCATAGCTATGCTTCATAATATGTACAGAACAAGGCAATGTTTGCAGTTGATGTTTTGTTCCTAGCAAAGGAAAGGTTAGCCAGCCTCTTTCCAGAAGGCACATTGAATCACACGGGTGACCCACAGCCAATCCATGCAGCGCTACGCTTTGAAGCCTCGCTAGTATAGGCACAGGCTTGAAAATGCAGCACAATCAAAAGTAATTGTATTAGTCAGAGATTGTTCATGCATTTTCTTTCTGCTGCCAGATGCAATTTTGGCTTCATTACTGTTTTTATAGCTCAAGAACGGTGTAAAAAGTCTTTAACTTTGTGCATAACTGGTCTTTTTTTCTATTAATGAAAAAAAACTAAGATTTCTGGTTTATTTTGCTTGTCCGTGTTTCATTTGCTGACAAATGTCCTCTTTCTCTGTAAAGTATCCCTTTTCAGTGCACTGGGCTATGAGCAAAAGCCACTTTTGTAGTGTGTGTTGGAGGTTTTCTTGTTATAAGGAAAATCAGTGCCAAAAAGAGATGCTGCTCTCAACCAACAACATCTTGAAAACACGTGCTACGTAAGCCTAAGAGCATCTGGAGAGCGAAGGAAGGGCCAGGGTGCTCCCTCAATCCAAACAATACCCATATGGGGCTGTTTGTGTTGCATATACTGCGTGCTTCCGAGCACAGCTAATCGGGGCTGCCTGTTTCCCGCTGTACTGAAGAGGTCCCTTGGAGTCAGGGCTGTGGTCTGACATGATGAACCGCTCAGCAGTGATGCCTTGGGATGTTGCTGCTGCAAATACAATGGGGAAACTGGGTAATGCTGCTGAATCCTTCCTAGAGTTAAAGCACAGCCTTTTGGGTTTATCTAAGGCTATGGCACCAAGAGGGGCCATGGGTAATTAATATTTAATAGCAGGGCATTGCCGGTTGTGAAAACTTTCCTCTGAAAGAGCATTAGAAAGGGAAATGTTTTTCTCTTTACCCTGCTGCCTGTTCTGATGCTCCTCCAACTGATTCTGTTTAACAAGCACTTGGCTTAATTACTTTCTTGCTGTCTGGAGACTGGAAGATAAGTTTCCATAGAGCATCTTGTCCTGCCTGGGGTTTGGCAATGAGTTTTATTGGAACAGTCTGTTCATCCGAGTAAAATTTTGCTGGTGCAATTGTGGCAAAATTGGATAAAGGATACACAGGACCAGGCTTGTTAAATGTTAAAAGCATAACTTCTGTATCTGCAGCAGCATATGGTGATGACCGATGCCATTAGTTTTTACTTTCTACTTTACAGGTATTGCGTATCTATCTATCTCCTAGGATATTTGAAATAGAGTTGTAGGTGAAAAATACAAAATGATGGGTATTTGGGTTAGTTTATAGTAGTGGATTTTTGTCCCTAAGGGTCATTTATCAATACAGGCTTTCAAAACTGGTGATGACAAAAGCCAACTAAAGAGCTACCTCTTGGTTTCCTGTTTAAACACGATACTATTTTCCCTTTTTGCCCAAATTTAGTACTGTCTGAGCTTCTGTTATCTTCTGAAATTAAATTATAACTTGGCAATCTGCAAACAATCAGGGCATACTACATATCGCCTTGTTTCTTTGCTGTGTGAGCCCGTAGCATATAGCTTTATGATCCATCAACTATAGGTACATAAATCAGCGTGCTTTGGAACAGGTATGGGATGAAAAAAGCACCTATACAAGTTTTCCAGGAGGAATGAGTTACAAGGCATTAACCCAGTTTGTACCTCTACTGTAGGTACAGAGCTCAAAAATACCTCAAAGGTACTCTGCTTTTTAATATAGTAACTCCTTTAAAATTGGTTCAAGTTCATCTGTAGGTATGGACTGCACTGCATCTAGAACCACTGTTTTATTGTGAAAGTTTATACTAAAGCCTTTTTCCTTTTGTGGCCAGGTGTGTTGAGCAAAGCAAGGAATTTTTTAGGTGGGGTGTGTGTGAAAGGAAAACTCGATTAAGGTTAAGTTTGCTAAGCAAAAGGTGCATCCCCTCAGACTTCTTCTGTTTTGATTTTGCTTTCAGTAACCTTCTGATCCTCCAAATCCTTAAGCTGAAACCTGAATTTATACATGTAGAGGTCCATTGATGCTAATAGAAATAGTCTACTGACATGATTAAGTATAGAATCACAGTGGTTTGTGTTGGAAGGGACCTTAAAGCTCATCCAGCTCCAACCCCTGCCATGGGAAGGGACCACTTCCACTGGAGCAGCTTGGTCCAAGCCCCTGTGTCCAACCTGGCCTTCAACACTGCCAGGGATGGGGCAGCCACGGCTTCTCTGGGCACCCTGTGCCAGCGCCTCAGCACCCTCATAGTAAATATGTGGTTAAACAGCTGGGGAGGGTCAGGATCATTGACAGATAAAAATGTGTCACATCACAAAAAGGGTAAAGGCTTTAAAAATGCAAAGGGAAGGAGGGATGCTGCTCAGTGTGTGCTTTACAGACAGGCGATAAAGAAAGGCAAAGTGTTTATGTCAAATATGATGTGTTTCAGAACACCCTTCTCTATTTACTTGGTGAGTAGGAGGCCTTAAGAGCTTCCCAGCTGTTTTCTGATTTCTGTAGGGGGAGTTATTGATCCAGCTGGAATCATCTGTTATCCAGCCAGTTCAGTGCTGTGCAGATACAACACATCTTGTTGCAGCCACACGCAGTTCCCTTGATTCATTGCATTGAGTGAGGGTGTGTGGATCCAACCTTCCCTTCCTTCTTGATGCTGGATTTTAAGAATGATTTGTGCCATAATGGGAACGTCTTCAATAACATGATATTTAATATGATTAGAGATAAGATCTTGAAAGTAAAGCATAATGGTATTCCTTACTGTCAGAATAGAAAAGTCCCATAAAGTCTTTAGATCAGTCTATGTAGGAGGGAATGTAGTTATTTAGAAGAGATACTGTATTGAAAACAAAGTAAGATGAAACATTAATTGGCGTCTTATGAGAATATAAAATGCTTTAACTACACATATGTTTGATATACTTTGCCTGTTGCTTTCATGGCTCTGTAGTGCTCACTCTCAATATTACTTTTACTTCAGCAGCTGTTGGCTAATTGTTTCAAGAAGCTGTTGAAAACAACTCATTCGTAGTGTCCTCAAATGCTTGCTTTGTACAGCAGGGAGAAACTGTTCCTTTGGTGTGTTAATTGCTTTTGATTTAATGGGTACCTGCTGTGGGAAAAGTCCTACAGCACAAAGAGCCCACTCGTCGGAGGAGAAACTCGTTGAGATGTTTCTGTCCCAAGCCACATGAAACATTCAAAGAAGACAGAACAAGCAAAGTCCCCAAGAGATAAAAGCCTCTCTCTTTTTCTCTGCTCCATTAATGCATTCATGCTTCTGTAGGTTGTTCTCACTGTGTAGTAGTGTCTTTAACATATGAACTTTTCTTGTTTCTTCTTTTTCTGCTCATATTATAATATAATGTTTGTTTGTTTGCAGGGTAAATTGCCAGTTCTTCTGCTCGGTCAGTCTGCGGACTTGAGGCCAGGAGAATTTGTGGTGGCGATTGGAAGTCCATTTTCCCTACAAAACACAGTGACGACAGGGATCGTCAGTACTACTCAACGTGGAGGGAAGGAGCTGGGGCTCCGCAACTCCGATATGGACTACATTCAGACAGATGCCATTATCAACGTACGTCCTGCTTTGAGCCTCATCCCCTCCAGCTCTTATATTTCTTGAGTAGTTGAAAATCTCAGCAGTGATGCAGCTCTTAAGAGCAGGGAGGGTAGTCTGGCCTTCCTTTCATCCTTGTAAATAGACATCTGTGCTCCAGCAGCACTTGATTGCTGCTTGAAAATCCCCAAGGAACCACACTAAGTACAATATCTGCCTTCACTTCAGAATTCTTACAAGGGAGAATGCGTTTTTCTCTGGCAAATCAGTGTCTTTTCAAAATCCATCATGTTTGCTAAAACAGAAGTCAAGCTTAGTTTAAGGATTCAAGCTTGTTGCTGCATTCGGGCAAAACAATGGGTTTTGTACTTCTGCTGTTGGCCTTGTAAGAAATCTTCTCTAACAGCTCCCAGAGCTGTCCTAAAACCTTCTGAAGTTGCTAGTGTGGTACTGTTAAAACAAAAGAAAAACCTTGGCTTTCTTAACTTTGGCAGGAGAAGAAGGACTAAGCATTTGCAAAGCTCAGCTAAAAGGGGTGATGTTAAGTGCAGTTAGTGGGTTTGGATGTTGGACTGTTCTATTGCACAGATTTAATAGACAATGAAAAAAATGCTACAGAAATATTTCAGCAATCTCTTTAATGTTTTGCTTGCTATAACTGAAGAGGTGGATACTCAAACATGTTCTTGCCATGTGTTTATTTTCAGTATGGGAACTCCGGAGGACCCCTAGTAAATCTGGTAAGAGTTTCTTTACATTTGCTGAGTATCAAGCTTATTGCTTTTTAGTTTCAATACAAAGAACCCCACTCAAACCAACAAACAAACAAAGCCCCACACCAGAATCATGATTCAGAGCTTTATATCTGGCTGACTACACAAGATTCACATGGCTCTTACTAATCATTGCTCCGTGTTTATGTTGGCGAGTCCCGAGATGCGCTTGGATTTCAATGTTTACGGTCTTTACGGTTTGCATAGTTTTGAGCAAGTGTAATGCCCAATTTTTTTTTGCCACATGCCTTGCAAAAAGTTAGAAGTGCATTTTAAAGTGGACACGTTTGCCCTCACTGTGCCATGCAACTGACAGTACTGGGGGGTTTTCACACTGCAATTCAGCATAATGGTTCAAAGCCCCCTTTATTTTAAATCACACTGAGGGGGTTGTATTTATCAGGATACTAGGGTTTATTTCCTGCTATTGTACAACATAGTCAGCATTGACCTCCAGCAACTGTGGATAAGCCCAAGAGAGAACAACTGAAGCAAGTTACAAAATCCAACTGCTGCATGAAGTCTCTCAGATGGAGCCCATGGGGTTGAAGGGAGGCGAGGCAGTGATCCTCAATGAGGGACAGCACAAACTGGAAGAAGGAGGGAGCCACAGTTTCCGCCTTGGAGATTTGGCATCTTTTTCTTCACTCAACTCAAAGTACAGCTTCAGCACTAGTAACCTCTTAAAGAACTGCGGTTGGATAGCTTTTGTCTGGGGTATATGAGGGAGAGAAGCTGCTGAGGTTTCAAAAGAGTTTGAATCAGCAGCTGACAGCAGAATGTTTGATCTGAAACTCTCTGTTAGAGCCACAGTACCAGGAAAAGCTTTTGATTTTGGTGAACTGTCATCTATATTATTATGCAATACCTACTCAGAACTGCTTGGTGCTGTGCTTTGTGAGGTGCCTGCTGAAATAAACAGGCCAAAATTGGCTGAGAATATGCTGCTTGTCTGCTGGAAGCAGGAGAGCAGCCCTGTTCTGGTCTCTCTTCTGCTAGAAGATGAATATCCACATCTGTTTTCCAAATTGTGGAATAGTTTTTTATCAACACACTCAAAAGATTGGACTTAAAGAAGTCATTTAGCAACTTGGTGAGGCACTGGAATGGGTTGCCCAAGGAAGATGTGAGTGCTCCATCCCTGGCAGTGTTCAAGGGCAGGTTGGATGAAGCCTTGGGTGCCATGGTTTAGTGTGAGGTGTCCCTGCTTATGGCAGGGGGGTTGGAACTGGATGATGTTAAGGTCCTTTCCAACCCTAACTGTTCTATGATTCTATGATACTGACTTGAAAACCAGCTACAGAGTGTGCTGTGTGTCTGTGGTCGTTTGGAAGAAAACACCCATTTCTCTTGGTGCCGTTTCACATCTGCTAATAACAATTCCTTCGTTCTCCAGGATGGTGAAGTCATTGGAATTAACACATTAAAAGTTACAGCAGGGATCTCGTTTGCTATCCCATCGGATAAAATCAAAAAGTTCCTAACTGAATCCCATGACAGACAAGCTAAAGGTACCGTACTTCACCGCTTTGAAAGAGCTGTGAAGTACATTTCTAAATGTACTTCAGAAGAGCTGATTTCTGAAGAAATCAGAGCGTTTATGGCCTTTGAGGCTCTTTTAGTAAGCGTAAGTGACCAAAACCCATTTTTCCTTTCTGCAGGAAAAGCTATAACCAAAAAGAAATACATTGGCATACGAATGATGTCTCTAACTCCTAGGTAAGTAAAGGTGGTGGTTCCTCACCTTCCCGAAGTGCATGCATTTGGATCAAGCCCTTGGATGTGCAGAAACCAGGAGGTTTGAACCAGCAGCGTGTGTCCCTGTATGTGCTGGTGACAACTCGCAGCCAGTTTTTGCTCTTTTTCATCTGCTACATGGTTGAACTCTCCTGTAGACTCTTGTACTGAGCCAGCTTTTCAGCAACACCTTGGCTTTTTCTTTTCCTTAATGCTTCAGAAGAGACTAGGCAGTGATTGTTGGTTTGTCCTGGGGCTCTGTTACCGTTGTTTGTTTCCAAGGATCGCAGCAGCTGTGTGCATATTTCCGGTACTATAAAATTATGTTCATTAAATTATTCACTTAATAAAAAATGAAGCTTTTGTGTGGACTTTCTTACTCATACACAAACCAGAAAAACCTCCTGAGTGGGTGTTTCTGCATCCTGTAGAAATAACCAGAAGTTGTCCCATGTGCAGGATCACAGGTATAGCAAAACATCGAAACCTGAAGGGGTTTTTTAGGTGTTCGGGATCTGCTAATTCTAAAGGCCAAGTTTTGAAATGTTTTAGCTATGATCCTCTGTATGTACTGAAACGATTTCATTTACTAGAAATAGGCATTAAAAAGCTGTATGCGTGCAAAAGAAAAGTGTAATAATTCTTTGAAACTCTTGTAAGGGTTAAAACGAATAGAAGTGTCACACCAACATGTGTAAAATGCCTCAGCTAGTGAATGTTAAGTGACTTAACTAAGTAAAAATGCCTGCTTATTTTTTTTTTTTCCCATCTTGTCACAATGTTTTTTGTTGCTGTTTCTTCATTTTCCAGCAAAGCTAGAGAGCTGAAGGATCGCCATAAAGACTTTCCTGATGTTGTCTCTGGGGCCTATGTTATTGAAGTAATTCCAGAAACACCAGCTGAAGCGTAAGTTGAAGTCCTTTTTTTCCTCAAATCCACTGCCACTGACTTAAGGGGGTCACAATAGGGAATGTTCTCTGCTTAACTGGCTATCTTCATCATGCTACATTAACACAGTTGTGACCATCTGATTGTTATTAGGTTGGCTGCTGGAAATCAGTTTGTGGTTTTAGGCCGGTCCCTGATGGGCAATATTGGGAACATATCAGGGTATTGCAGCGGAGCTCTGTCAGCGTTCCCAACCGAAAGGGCAAGGATTCAGTGGGCGTGGAAACTCCGTTCTCATTTTTTCTCAGTGACTGCATCCAAGACATCTGTTGTACCGATGCCAGTGCTGAATAAAGACGTTTGCTTGTGCATGCTCTCCACATCCCTGCTGGTCCCTTGTGCAGGAGAGTGAGGGAGAAGCTCTGCGACTACCTAGTGAGGATGTGTTCAATTCAGCCCAAGCACTTCAGTGCTGGACAAACCCTGCACCTTTCCTGGCTTTCCCTCCTCAGGCGTGAAATCCTCTCTTAGGCAGGAGGTGCTCTTCTATGTGAGAGCTTTGTTAGGAGCCACGTTACTGGGAAGAGATTTTGGGTTTGGGCAATTGATCTCTTTTTTTGTGTTACTCAGTATTTGCTCAGGAGCTCACATGCTGGTTGGTACCACACTCCATGAGATGCCCGACTGAAGTACAGGAGACCTTATAACAGTCTTCTAATACCTAAAGGAAGCTGACAAGAAATCTGGAGAGGGACTTTTTATAAGAGCGGGCAGTGATAGAACAAGGGGTGAAGGGTTCAAACTTAAACAGGAAGATTTAGGTTAGATATAAGAAAGAAGCTGTTCCCTGTGAGGGTGCTGAGGCGCTGGCCCAGGGTGCCCAGAGAAGCTGTGGCTGCCCCATCCCTGGCAGTGCTCAAGGCCAGGTTGGACACAGGGGCTTGGAGCAACTGCTCTAGTGGACGGTGTCCCTGTCCGTGGCAGGGGTTGGGACTGGGTGAGCTTTAAGGTCTCTTCCAACCCAAACCAGTCTATGATTCTATGTGGTCTGTGATCACGAGCACTGGTGAGTCTGGCTCCTGCTGGAGACACTTTCAGTTTGTTTGTTATAAAACAGCTGAATAATCCCAGGTAGGAAATGGGAAAATTCATTCATTTTCTGAAACTGCAGATCATTTAAGACAAGAGTAAATCTTCATGGCAACAAAGGCACATGTAGCACCAAAGGCATGTAGACAGACAGCTACTTGGAGCAGGCATACGTTATTTCTTAGGAAGACTACAAGGATTAGATGACATTAAGGTCCTAACTATTCTACGATTCTATGGTTGGATGATGTCTCCTTGTTGCAGTTTGGATGTCACTGTAAGATATATAGCTTTAGCTAACGTGGTCTCTGAATTATTGCTGTGCTTTGTAGACAATTCCTCTTGTCAGCACTGTTTATGCAGAATACCGGAGAATGTCTATAATATGACATTAAAATGCAGTTTATGCAGGAATAATGTGGCTGCTCCAGTGTGGGACTGAACTGACTGCCTTGACAAGAAGGTCCAATTTGAAGGTGCAGAAAAATTGTTATAGGAATGCAGATAACAGCAGAGAGTGGGAGAAGGATATTAGAGAGGTAGCCTCATAACTTGGAGGCAAACTCAAATCAGGATGCAATTAAAAAGCAGCCCATGTTTGCTATGTCTCCCTCACTCTTAATCCTTTTGCCAATGGGTTTGCCCATGGGTTTGCATTTACCCTCCAATGCATATTGTGTAGACATGCTGGCAGGGGACTCAAACAGTTCTGCAGTGCCCTGTCCTGGGTAAGAATTGGATGTAGAGGCTGCATGAGAGACTGAGATAATCTGGAATGGTTTCTCCAATGAACATGTTTTAAGCCACGTCTTCAGTAGGCAATCAGATTTGTTGCAAACATTGGCCAAAGCATCCTGCTTACAGGAGACACTCATGTAAGGCGTCTTCTGTGGGCGGAAGAGGCTGATGACTGCTCTGTGGTTTTCTGAAAGAGGATTATGTTGAAAGGTTGAATCATGTCTGATCTGGTTACTTGGTTAATATTTCCACAACTTGGAGCCAGATCATTGTGCAAGATCGGGCAAGACACTGTGGTTGATGGTATTCCTCACCAGCCTGATTCTTGGTCCCAGCAGCAATCTCAGCCAGCTCAGGGAGAGACACAGCCCTAGGCAGAGGAGCCTTGCAGTGCTGGCTCCCGTTCTGGCCCATCTGATGTCCCCAACATAGAAGGGCATGGAGCTGTTGGATTCAGAGCATGGGTGTGAGGATGATCAGGGGCTGAAGCACTTCCCTTCAGAAGCCAGGCTGAGAAAATTGGGGCTGCTCAGCCTGGAGAAAAATCACAGAATCACCAGGTTGGAAGGGACCTCTAAGATCATCAAGTCCAACCCATGTCCTACACCTCAACTAAACCATGTCATCAAGTTCTATATCCAGTCTTTTTTTAAAGAGAGGCAGTGCGGAGACCTCAGAGCACCTTCCAGTGTTTAAAGAGGCTGACAAAGATGCAGAGAGGGACCCTTCATCAAGGACTGTAGTGATAGGATAAGAGGTAATGGGTTCAAATTTGAACAAGGGGGATTTAGGTTACATCTTAGGCAGAAGCTGTTCCCTGTGAGGGTGCTGAGGCGCTGGCACAGGGTGCCCAGAGAAGCTGTGGCTGCCCCATCCCTGGCAGAATTCAAGGCCAGGTTGGAGCAAGCTGCTCCAGTGGAAGAGGTCTCTGCCCATGTCAGGGGTTGGAATGGATGAGCTTCAAGGTCCCTTCCAACCCAAACCATTCTGGGATGATATGTCTTGCTTTGAGTCGGAGAAGGTTTTGGTTTTCATATGGTGCTGAGATCAGGAGAAAGGATTCTGAGGGCTATGGACAGGCAAGGGGAAGGACACACATACTTTTTGGTGACTGGGTTAGATTCCTGTGTGTGTTGTTCTGCTCAGGTTTAAAACCCAAAAGTCAGGTGATTTGCCAGTAAGTTAGGTATGGAGAACAGCATGGATCTGGGACTGAAATTCCTGATGCGTTAACACACAGTGCCATTCAGATTATATACATGAATAAGCTTGGGAAATTTCCCCTCTAACATGAGTGCCTGGTCACAATTATTTTACAAGAGAAATACGCCTCTATCCTGTATAAAATCAGCATCTAGGATCCTTATTGCAGAATTATTGCACTATTTGCAATAGTGAATTCCCTTAAAGACAGCGAAATATGGGATTCACCAAGCTTGTACCTCCATCTGATTCCTGAGGTTTCTGCATTGTGTTGTAATCACCCACACTCCATAAATTCCAATTGCTTTTTGCATGCCCGCTGCCTCCCCGTGCAACTGCCTTTGGGTGGGAAATAGGAAAAATCCAGCAATCTTGGGGTTTAAGTACTGCTGTAAAGACAATGAGATGGCAATGAGAATAACACGCTGCTGCTTTGTGTTTTCAGTGGTGGCCTGAAGGACAACGATGTGATTATAAGCATCAATGGACAGTCGATAAGTTCAGCCAGTGATGTCAGTGACATTATTAAAAAGGACAGTATGCTGAACATGGTCGTACGCAGGGGCAACGAAGATGTTATGTTAACAGTAGTTCCCGAAGAAATCGATCCCTAACCAGAAACATGAGCTGGATTTCATGTTTTCTTTTTAACAGCATTGGACTGCTTATATTCTCTCTGTGCTGGTACAGGAAACATTAGACTTCTGACCAACATTCTGCTTCTTCAGTGGATTAGTATTGGCCAACAGAGTAACTTCTAATAGGTTTAAGGTGCAAAATCAGTGTAATTTCACATACTCCAGACGATAATGTTTTCCTTCTGTATTATGTATGCAATGTATTCTTTGCTGGCTGTTACATTCCCCGCTTAACAGATCGACGTTTGCTTCCCTGTGTTGAATAGATTTACCGTTACTTCTGCTCAGATTTAAACAAAACCCACGCACACAATGTGTGGTGTGGTATTCAGGTATTTATAGGTTAGCTGTGTTTTAACTGGAAATGCCATTCTAAAGGAGTAGTTGATTGAAAAGGAAACACAATTGGGGGGGAGGGGGAAAGAAGAAGTTTGGTTTATAAACACGAAGAAATCCCAACTGAAATAACCTTTTGAGGATCCCATGCAGGACTTTAATACTATGATATTTTCTTAGTGTTATTAAAAGAGTTCAACAGAACCTTTTGTGAGTGATTCATTTTCCTTCTCATTGGGGAGTGGTTTTCTTTGAACAGCACATCTGCCTGGAAAAGAATGTCCTGATGGTCTCCTTGTTGTCCTCATAAACCAAAACACTTCTTTTTCACCATGTGCTTGTATTTGTGCTCTTGTGCCTCTGCTTTTCCTACCATGGCTGGCTCGAATTTGTCATGTTAGCTGTTGCTGATTGCCTTTCTTCCAGATGCTAATGCATTTTCCTTGTTATTTTCATTACTACTTCACCAATGCCTAAAATCTGTTTCTCCTCAATAGAAATCATCATATTGTAGACCACAGATCGGTACCACTCTAGTTCAGGTATTAGGGTGTTTGTAACCGTTGTAGATCTGGCTTTGAGCTCTTTCAAACAGGCTGTTTAATACACAGTCGTGAGTGCTGATGTGTGTATGGTGGAACCAGGTTTTGGCTAAGATATTAAGCATTTCTCTAACAGAGAGACTAATCTTTATGCATGTATTTATTGATGCCCTTGAAGCTTGGCTAGTGAATGGGATTGTCTTACTGTAAAGGAGAACAATCAACTAAATTTAATTGCAGTGTAATTGCTTGTTTGGTAAACAATAGGCTGCACAGCCTTTCCTCTGTTGAAATATCTATCTCAGAGAACAAATCCAGAGACAAGGTCTGGTGACTGTCATTCCTAAACATGCTGCTCTTCTGGAAACAGCTTCTTAGTAAAACTCTTCCACTGGGTAGCTGGCAGTTTATGGTTTACAAAGAAAGGGCTGCATTCCACACAATCACAGCAAGAATTCCTCTAGACCTGGATCCCTGACAGTGCTTTTTCTCTCTCCAGCTGTATTTCAGTTCTGTTTCAGCCAGTCTGGGGAGCTCTGTATCCCCAAGCACCAGCACCTGCCCTTACTCGCCTGGATCCCTACAAACTTACCCAGCCATACAGTGTATTGACACTTGACATGACTGAACACTCCACTACTGATTTACTTGTTCCGTTGCTGCGGTAAATCACACACGTGTGGGAATCTGCCAAGGTGACAACAGTGCCAAGCACTGGAGAGCTGCAGTACTGTCGAACATGAAAGATGCAAAGTAGAAATGATCTTGCTGAGTGCTTTGTAGTTAGTGTATTAACACTGCAAGTTCGTCTTGCTGATGTTGGTGCATGTTGTTTGAGCTTCCTGCTGAAGCAGTATTATGTTCTGCAGCCCATCCATGCCCTGCATAGTGCACAGTGAGGTAACATACAGCTCTCGGCCAATGTGAATTGAAATTGCCTTTTCTGCTACTGCACCTAACCCGACTAGCAAAACTCAAAAACAATTTCCTGCCTTTGGGAATGTCTAAAACAGAAGTTATTTTTCATCTGCCTTTTTATATCAAAACAAGTGGTTGCATAATTTGCAGAGAGAGTTGATGCTGTTTGTTCCTATTATTTGTTGTTGTGGTCTCTTAACATGCAAACCATTAACTTTTCTCCTTTCTAGCTAGCTACTTTGGGCTTACTGATGATGTCCTTGCAATGACAGCTAACACAGCACATCTTTATGCCTCTGATTTATGTAGAAGCTACTGTGAAGCCTAAATACCTCAGGACAATAGCTCAGGATTTGCGTGTGCAGTAGGAACATGACTTCTGTAAATGTTTTTTCTTCACCACTGGGATTAGTGAAATCTGTGACCAGATTTCTAGCTCCATCTAGTGGGATGTCAAATGCTCTCTTATTGCAGCCGTTCGTTTTCTGTCATCTGTTTAAAAGTGGTTTTCTGATTTATCTGTTTTTATTTATAATTCGTTTCCTTGAATCAGATATCCATAACCCCATGTATATCCTGAAGAATGTTTAGCAGTAAGTCTTCTAATATCCAGCCATATTTATAGCTACCCATGTTGGAACTATAGGGATGCTAGGGAGGGACTCTTCATTAGGGACTGTAGTGACAGGACAAGGGGTAACGGGTTCAAACTGAAACAGGAGAGGTTTAGATTGGATCTAAGGAAGAAATTCTTTGCTGTGAGGGTGCTGAGACACTGGAATGGGTTGCTCAGGGAGGTTGTGAGTGCTCCATCCCTGGCAGTGTTCAAGGCCAGGTTGGACGAAGCCTTGGGTGCCATGGTTTAGTGTGAGGTGTCCCTGCTTATGGCAGGTGGGTTGGAACTGGATGATGTTAAGGTCCTTTCGAACCCGAGCTATTCTATGATTCTATGAACTAAACCATCGTAAGGTCCTTTCCAACCCTATTATGAGGCTGTGTTGCAATTGAAACTGTCCCTGAATGGGTTTTTTTTAAGCATTTAAAACAAGATTAGTGATAAGCAGAGACACAGAAGAGAAGTTTGTCATTAATAGAATTAATTTGAATTTGTATTTTCTGTGTATTATCAGGTTACAGGCCTGGACTGGGTTTTATTCTTTGCTGCTTCAATGCACAGTTCTTTCCAAAGTGCAATTGAAAATACTTTGTACAGAAAAGCTTTGACACAGTTCATATAAATATCAGTTTCCTGGAAATTTTAGCAAGTGTTGGCTGTTAAATCAGGGAAACTGGACATTCTGGCTTGACTGCCACTATTTTGGAATGTCTGAAATGGAAACTGGAGTCGCTGCGTGTGCGATGCCGAGTAAATGGCTACGTGTGGCTACACTCAGAGGTAGTTTTGCAAAGCCAGTTCATTTATTCCATGAGGGAAATGTCTCAAGCTATAAAACAAATGATCATGACTAACAATTGTCTGGTCTCTGTGGCTTATGTGCCAAGCAGTAAGGTCCTGTGGTTTCAATAGCAGAGGACTCTTTTCTTTTCTTCCCTCCCCATAGCCATTTTGTATTTGTGTTAAGGAAGCTGAGGATGTTTCAAAACTACATCTGTCCAAATTACAGTGAGATACACACTAGATTATGTACATGTTCTCCTTGTATACCAGAAAAATACTGTAGAGGTGATTAAATCTGCAGTTGGAAACGTTCAGGGAAAATAGTGGTGATCAAGAAGTTAGTAGCCACCAACCCAGGGCAGTGAATGGGGAGTGCCACTGAGTATGTATTTGCATGCAATAGTAGGTTGTCAATGCCATCCTTAGAGTGAGAATAAATAAACATTCATTTGAAGTTCTGGGAATCTCCTTGATTGAGTTATTGTTGAGAGAATTCCTGCTGTCTCTAAATTCCTGTATCATTTCCCACTGTCTCTTCCACCTAGAAAGCACAGGTTCTGAGCAATCTGATCTAGTGGAAGGTGTCATTGCTCATTGCAGGGGGCTGGACTAGATGACCTTTGAAGGTCCCTTCCACCCCAAATTATTCCATGATTACATGATCCTGTACTCTGTTTTTTCCCCCTCCCTTTGCTCTAAGTCCTTCCCCATTAATGCCTGTCAGTGAAAGGAAACCAAAACCACATGCAGAGCTGACATTAGGTCAGACTGTGAAGTTCAATGTCAGTGAGCTGTTGTGAGGCTTCCTTCACACCAAGAGGCAGAATCATCTCAGAGATAGTAAGGAGCCAGGCGAAGAGGAGCTGAAGCTCAAGCTCTGTTTCATCTTGCTCTACCTTTGACTTTAGAATGCAAACCCGAGCTTGGCAACCTCCCATCCAGCATCTGATGAAGTTACCTGGAGGTAAAGAGACTGGTAGCATCACTCATAATGTGAAGGCCATTCTCATTCTTGACTGTATAGAAATGCGTAGCAGAAAGCTTTGCTGATACCTAGATTCTTACTGTGTATACTCTGTACATCTGTACCTCCTGTGCTGTGTGTCCAGCTGTGCTGCACAGATGCCTGATGCACACCTCATCTCTTTTGTTCCCCTCAACCCCCAAACTCCATTCCTTCTGCAAGAGTCAGGGCTGGACCCTCTGGCCTCCAGGATTTCAGCCAGTTTAGCCTCTTTGTACTGTTACTCTGTGAATATGCAGTAACTTCATTTGTTAGTGCTTTTTATTGCATAAAGTTACTGTTAAAACCAGTGCATATGTAACCTTGACTAATTGGATGGAGAAAGTGAGGAAAGAAGCTACCAGAGCAGCTCATCAGTTTAATCTATCTGCATCTTAAGTTTTCCTCCGATTTCAGTGGGTTTGTTTAGTAGTCATGGTACTGCAGTACTTGTCCTCATAAACTCCCTAAGGAAGTGGATGATAATTAGGAATTGATTAGAGAGAAAATGGGTCAAAGGTAAAGATAGGAGTCAAATGGTAAAGAATTAACATTAGTGGCTTGGAAATACTGCATACTATGCTGAACAGGCAAATTGAATCTTTTCTTTCTGTCCATTCCCTTTTTGTTCTGTGCTTATGCAGAGAGTACAGTGGTTTTCAGGAAGTTTACACTGTGGTTGTCTGAGGGAAGTGGACTGTGCTATAGCTGTGACTGCTGCTGGAACATGATCTGTCAAGAGTGTGAGAAGGAATAGATTTTCTATTCAAAGACTCATGTACAAATACATGGAACTACTTTCCCTGAATAACTACAGCAGTTGGTCCCTCTTACTAATACAGGCAGACTGCCCTCCCTTCTTTTCATCCATTCCATTCCTGTCATCATTTTAACTCACCTTCGCTGTTTTTCTTCTTAGAATTATACCTTTAACTGCTATTATACAAACAGGTTGATCATAGCACTGAATCTGTTCCTGCGCTTTGCACTGCTATGTGATCCCACACATTCAGTTGAAGCACCATAGCGTGCAGAGTTTAAGCACCATTACTTTGGACTAATTCATCCCATCATCTTTCGAACTCCAGGGCAACCTAACCTTTCCAACTCACATCTTTTGCAGGAGATGATTCTTGCAGCATTTTTCTGCATCATCCTGCTTGCTGCTCTTGAGTTCCTAGGGTAGATGGCACATACGTGGTGGCCACATTTCATAGACTTCACAGCCTGGTTTGTGTAGGAAAGGAGCTTAAAGCTCATCCAGTTCCAACCCCTGCCATGGAGAGGGACCCCTTCCACTGGAGCAGCTTGCTCCAAGCCCCTGTGCCAACCTGGCCTTCAACACTGCCAGGGATGGGGCAGCCACAGCTTCTCTGGGCACCCTGGGCCAGCGCCTCAGCACCCTCACAGGGAAGAGCTTCTGCCTAAGAGCTCAGCTCAGTCTCCCCTGTTCTGGCAGGTTCAAGCTGTTCCCCCTGTCTTATTTCTTCAGTCTGTTCACTTGTTATGGCTGCTCCCAGTGAAAGCACAGCCTTCCCTCCCCCTTCAAAATGGAGCTAATGGTGCACATTACCCCTCTGCAGAGGAACTTACAGCTGTGAGGTGTTACTGACTCACAAAGCTGTGATTTAAGCTGTGTCAGCCCCCCTTTCCCAAAGCCTCCGACAGCTGAGAGAGGAGCAGCCCATGGGGCTGAACTCGGAATTGGCCAGAACCTCTGGTCAGGTAAGTCCACGAGGGGGCGAATTGAAGCTAAAAACTGAACACCATCCTCTCTGCAACCTGCACACACCGTGTCTGGACTTAACCACTAGAGCACTATGTGCTGGTGCTGGGTATGGCGGCGGTGAGTGGGGTAACTTCGCAGGGGAAGGGGGATGCAGGGGGAAAAGCAGGTATCCATGGAAGCCTGAACTTAGTTTCTGCTCAGAAAGAAGAGCTGAAAGGATTTATTTTATTTATCTCAATCTAGATGTCATGATATCTGATGTTATTGTAGGGAAATCTTTATGTAACTTCCATATAACAGTCAAATAACCAATACTTGTCTTATGTAATTGTAAATCCTGTTATTTAGAATCAACCATTCATTTTTATGTTCAAATATGTCGATTCCCTGTGCAAACCCCCTTGGTCAAAATTGCATCCACATGTTAATATTACGTAACTATGTTGCTACTACTAACACTTGACACTTGCCCTCATTACAGGAAAGCAATTCCAGCACCCTATCAAACATTTACACTTAACAAAATGATGAACCTTTTGAACAAGAATGAAGTCTTTCAGATGAGACTTATGGATATCAGGATGCCTGCATTAAAATTTGGTTCATGGGAATTCATTCCTTAAGGCTGTTTTCTTTGCATGCATTTCTCCCAGGCAACAAGAACTCAAAACGGCTAATAGAGTCTTTCTAAGATGAGCTGATGTCCAAGTCAAGAATATATAGGTTCTTCTATGGAAGTGGGCATTGCTCACAAAGGCAACAAGATGTGCAGTCTGGGGTGGGCTTTGCAGGAGCCAGCCTGACCTCATTTTACAAAACCACATCATATTATGACTTTTGTTCCTTTTTATGTTGTTTGAGCCATTCTGTGGGAGATCTTGAATGGGAACTTGGAGAAGGTGCCCCATTGTTGTGGGTGTCACTGGAAGTGAAGTAGTTCAACATGATGCTGGCCAGATGGCTGGTTCAGTGAGGGGGGTGGCACCACACTTGAGCTCTCCTGGGACTCAATCCTATTGGAAGGGTCAGGCAGGGCTTGGTGTAGGTAAGGAACATGGTTTTCTGGGGAGGATTTTGCCTCTTAAGTTTTGCTTGGTGCCCTGTCATTGTGATATTCTGTCGGCATCGTTTCTATGGAATGGTGTAGTTCTATAGAATGGTACAGTGTGGTTGTAGTTCTCACCACTGCTGTCCCGCAGGGAATCTGGTCGGGAGCTGCTTTAGGGCATTTTCTGTTTCTGAATCAGATTCTTGCCAAAGCAAGGGAAATTGTGCTTTTAGGAGGGTCTGCTTCAGCAAAGAAATACAGTCAATTTATTTAAACAATGGCCACAGAAAATTGTTTGCAGACACTGCAGTGACTCTCAAGAACGAGGCAGTGGCACAGAAACCTCTAAGGCAAAGTGCCTTCATCTGATCCCACATCTCCAATAGAAGATCAGCGCAGGAGGGAGGAGTGCTGGGTCTCTCTATGGAGAGCATCAGTGTCAGGCTGAAGCTGTGGCCAGTGACTGGAACCTGCATTTAGGCGTTTCTGGTCATTCCTGACTTTGTAAGCACTTGATCCTCTCTGAGTGGAAGGTTTCCAGGGTACAGCCTTAAATGTCTGAATTTCTGGTATTTGGGGTTGGAAGTCAGTATTGACTCAGAATATTGCCCTGGGTACTCACTAGGCTGGAGGGCACTTGGCAAATACCATGTGATATTTTGGCAAACACATTACAATAACGAAGAAGGACAAGGGTGCTGAGGCGCTGGCACAGGGTGCCCAGAGAAGCTGTGGCTGCCCCATCCCTGGCAGTGCTCAAGGCCAGGTTGGACACAGGGGCTTGGACCAAGCTGCTCCAGTGGAAGAGGTCCCTGCCCGTGGCAGGGGTTGGGACTGGATGAGCTTGAAGGTCCCTTACAACATAAGCCAGTCTGGGATTCTATGAATTCAATCTGTGTGCTGTGNAGGTCCCTGCCCGTGGCAGGGGTTGGGACTGGATGAGCTTGAAGGTCCCTTACAACATAAGCCAGTCTGGGATTCTATGAATTCAATCTGTGTGCTGTGTGGGAACTGCATGCCATCCTGTTCCTACTATGTGGGTAATTAAGAAGAAGAATTGCTGGTAGTGCACCTGGGTCTTGAATAAGCCAGGGAGTATTTGAGTGCAAGGTCAGGCTGGGAAGCAGCCTGGGGAGTGATTGTTTATAGAATGGAATTTATAAGTGCCTGAAAACAGTCACTGGGAATGATGTAGTTGCTGTTTGGCTTCATGGCTCAGATCTGTATCTGTATGCTATATATTACCATGCTTGAATGAATGAAGTGGAACTAGTTCTGAAAGCAGTGTGTGTGTGTTTAGCCTCTCTTTAGACGCTGCAGTGCTGGTCAAACAGTTGTTCAATTCACAAAGCATATTTTTGTGGTTCCTTTTTATTCCTTTAAATGTCTTCATGGATGCCATCTCCCTCCTTTTTAATAGAAATGTCCTTGGCTTTGACTTTTCCTCTGGCTATGGGCTTATTGATTTTGCCAGGATGGCAGAAGTGTTTGATCCAATTACAACTCATATTGGGAAAAGGAGGAACAACTGCAAAGTGACCAGCCCAGATACATTCATGGAACTCTAAATTCAAAACTACGTTGGATGGATTGTTTAGGAAGTTGGCCAAACCATATAGGCAAAGGTACATGTTCATAATACAGAGCACTGTTGGTTTCCCACTCACGGCATAAACAATGTGGGAAGAGTGTCAATATTTGTTTAAAAGCAGTGTTAAATTTTATTTAATGACAAACCACTGTCGTTTTCAGGGGTGAAGCAATTCATGGCAGGTTGTGAACTTTAGCACCAGCTTTGGGTTTGGAGTTCTTGGTTGGAAGAAACCAAGTTTTCAAGCTGTGATATCTGTCAAGCACTTCTGGTTATCCTTAGGTTTATGGTAACTTTTTAACTTTGCAGTGAAGTTCTATGGGTTTGTGGTTTAATGGCTCATTCTATGAATTATTGTCCTTTCTGTGTTCAGCAAACAATAAGAGTGTTTCAGATCCACCCTCCTTCTGCAAGCCACTGCTTGCCTTTTTCAACTTCTGCTGTTTAGTTGGGTATTAGATCAAGGCTGTTCAACAGGCATAAGGCAGAATTCAAGGGAGAAATTGGATGGATGGATGGATGGATGGATGGATGGATGGATGCTGAACTGCCCTTCCTACTTCTTGCTGGCATCAGTTGCCACCAACCTTGGACACACTTAAATTTGGTTACTGGGACTCAAACATATAGCACGTGCCCAAAAGGTCTGAAATGGTGGGTAACATCAGTGAGTGACTTCTCTGCTGCTGGTAGATTGCACAAGTAAGGTCTTCAATCAGTTCTGTTCTAGCCATGCACGGGCTCTCAAAAGCCTATAGTGAACAGAGCCATAGGTGTATAACAAGAAAAGCAGTGGGTGAAGTGAAGAAAAGCTCGCACAAGTGATGCTGGAGTATGTGAAGTATGAGCTGAAGGGCTGTATGAGCTGAACAAAACAGCCAGAGAGGGCAAGGACTAAAGAGGGCAAGTAAGTCTTCTACAAGGACCATCAATTTGACAGTTTTCTGTTGTTCACATATCATCAGATGCACCGCTGTATTTGTACACGTTTGTTTCTTAATAGCCACTGAGAAATGAGCATTACTGGAAGCAAGCGCAGCAGGAGGATAGTGGGAGGTCTCTGCAAGGAAAGAAGCCAGAATTCCCATGGCCAAGCTGCATGGCTGTTGCCAGTTGCTGACTGAATTATTTAAACGTTGCTGTTCCAGCCAAACAGAGCTTAGGAAGGACTCATACAATGAGGGTGGTAAAACACTGGCACGGGCTGCCCAGAGAGGCGCTGGATGCCCCATCCCTAGAGACATTTGAGGCCAGGATGGATGTGGCTCCGAAGAGGACAGAGCAGGAGTGACAAACTGCTACAGACTGACCAGAGTGCCTGTCCTGGGTTCAGCAGTTGCAGTCAGTTTTTCTTCTCTTTAGTAGCTGTGTTTTGA